>CAJVPP010001790.1:0-17898 GCA_910592005.1 Funneliformis mosseae
TCTGTCTGACACTGAAAATCCGTTGTATTGTAAAATTCGTTATATCAAAATTCGTTGTAGAAAGAGTTGACTGTAAATAAAAATAAAAATATAATAATTATAGTTTACTAATTTAAAAATCTATAAAATTAGACTTTAAATAATAGATTTATTATATATTAGTCATAGTCACTAGTTTATTTAAAAATAATATTTTTTTATATAATAACATGTAAATCAAACTTATGTTTATTTTAAAAATTAAGTACATTTTTTTGTAAGTAATATATTATCACATAATATTTTATTTTAAAAGCTTCTAAAATATTCATTTATTTAACATAATTTTTTTATTCTAAAATTTTTTAAGAAATTTAAGTATGAGACTTTAGGTTTTGTTTCTGATATAATAATTTCATAATTCTAATTATTAAAGAAACTTTCAAATTATTATATATTATTATATGAAAAATAGTTAATATTATATATAATGTTTTGTTTTAAAAGATTCTAAAATTTTTGATTATTTAATATTGATGATATAAGATATATTATAATCTTTTCTAATATTTAAGGTATTTACTTATTTATTATAGTAATTATCAAGATTCTAATTATTAAAAGTATTTCAAAAAATGAGAAAGATACAGATTGTTTTATATAATTTGATATTTAATATTTTGTTTTAAATTATTTCAAAAATTTTGATTATTTTACATAATTTGATATTTTAAAATTTTTAATTATTTTACATAATTTATATTGTTAATATGTAATGTTTTCAGATTACAATTGTTAGATGCAGTGTCAGAGGGTTAACTTTTTTATAGTTTACGTAATAATTCTAATTAGTGTTCAAGATTCTTAGCTAATTTGCTATCAGTTTATCAAGTTAGTTTAATTTATTAGACATGAACAGCTTTAATCACAAGTTAAGAGTTGTTACAGTGAGTTCAAGTAGAGTTTTTAGATAAGAAATATGAAATACTTATTGAAGTAAAAGAAAATAATATGATAATAATGTATGAAAGAAATAAGAAATGAAAATAAGAAATAGAGTTATACGAAGTGAAGAGTAGCGTTGCACTATCTTTTACAAGAGAGAGGTTCTATACAGCCATCAGTTCTATCTTTTCTAATTGACAAAGAGGTTGTATTTATATTTATTTTATTACATATTTTGTCATATCTAATATATTAACTATGTTAACTATATCAATTATATTAGATATATCTACTATATTAACTATGTTAGATATATCTGATATACTAGATATATGAGCTATATTAAATATGTTAGACATGTTAAATATGTTTGACATTATCGACATTTATACTTCACCACACAATTGTAGATCTATGATTGTCGAAATCAACACCCGGTCACAGTATATATAATTAGTATCTGAGATATTTTTTTTTTTATTCAAATAAAAATTTTCTCATATTATATTATTTATAATTTATAGATACCTTTAAAAAAACATAATAGTTCTTTTATTTTTTATATAATTTTTTCATTTTTTAATATATTAAGAGAAAAACCTTAACAGCAAATAAAAATAAAATGAAAATAAAATTTTCATATCAAGTTCATATTTATTAAAGAGAATTGTATTTATTATGCTTAATATTATTTGATATTTAATAATTAAATTTTAATGATACTCTGTATATGTGAATAGTGAAGAATCTAAGGAATAGTTCTATTAGATAAACATAAAAAGCGAATTTTTGAGTAATCACTTATGTATTAGTCTTCTTTTCTCTTTAATTTTAGATATTACATTATAAATAGATTTCTGATGACTGAAAAGCAAAGCTAAAGCTGAGAATTAAAGCTAAAAATAAGAATCAAAACCAAAGAACTTTTTTACATTAAAAATTCATATTTATTAGAAAAAAGTATTTATTATGCTTAATGTTACTTAGTATTAAATAATAAAATTTTAATGATATTCTGTATACGTGAGTAGTGAAAGGTCTAAAGAATAGTTCTACTAGATAGATATAGAATGCAGATTTTTAAGTAATTATTCACATGTTAGCCTTTTTTTTTCTTAATTTTATGTATTTATATTATATAGTAGTATGCAAAAAAATGGCAATTTTTTAAATTACATTTATTCAATAATGGTTAAACCAATTAATTTTTATAATACATTATTTTAAAGCTAATAACCAGTATATTTTATTAAAAAAATTTAGTATAATATTCTTTTACCATTTTTTTTGATAACCTCCTTACAACAGTATAACATTAAATTTATAAGATTAATTAGAAGGCTATCTGGAATTTTTTGTCACTTCTCCCTTAAAAAACACTCTAATTCACCAAGATTTTTTGGCCTATGTAACTTCACATTTCTTTTAATAATTGTCCAAAGGTTTTCAATAAGGTTTAGGTCTAGACTATTGAAGGGTCAATTTATAATCTCTAGAACTTTTTTAGCAAGAAAATCTTTAGCAATAATACTAGTATACTTAGAATAATTGTCTTGCTGTAACTGCTAATTATTCTGTAATATACTTTGCACTTCTAGGATATGTTTTTCTAATATTTTTGTATAGAATTTTCCATTTATTATATACCTAAAACAAAAAAGACTAGTGATATCCTTTATATAAAAACTATCTTAGGCAAAGATTTTACTATGGTCTTTTGGCATTAGACAAATTGGCCTTATATTTTTATACTAATGCTTTATCATATTACAAAATAATTGAAAAGCAAAATTGAAAATAGAAGTTTAAATTTACTGGTTAGAAATCCAGAAAAAAAAATTTTTACCAGTTTTTTTTTGAGATCTATTAAAATTTATCAGTCAACTAAAATTTATCAGTTAATACTATATGATTTTTATTTTATTATTTATAAAATTAAATTCTTCTTTTACATTTTTTATTTCAAATTTGTATTGCTCTAGTAAAATCAAATTCAGATAAATCCTTTTTCTTTAATCCAACCATCATTAAAAAATGTAATGTTTTAATATTTAAAGAGTTTCATAAATTAGTTTTTATCAAATTTTGCTTTGAAAACTCATGCTTATAATCTACTGATAAAATGAAATAAAATATATGATATTTAGTAATTTGATATTCAATTTTACCTTACCATATTTTGTTAATTCTTTTTTACTATCTGGCTAATTTATATAATCAAATATTTTTATTAAATTAAGTATTGGTCTATCAGGAAATCTTTCATGAATTTCTGCAATAATAGCTAATGCAAAAAGATTAAATATCAATAATTAATTCTATTTCATAAATTTCTTTCCATAATAATTGATGTACACTAATATTGCAATCGTCTCCAAAAGATATATTTAACAAGAATCTATTTAAATTTTCTCCTAATAATATTTTTCCCTTATCATTAAAATCCAAAAATTCTTATTAAATTTTATTAAGAGTTAGTTCTATTATTAGATCTATATCGGATATTAGTATTTTTTTTTCATTAAAAAATATTACTTAAAGTTGAAAGATACCTAAGAATATTCTATAAGAAATGAAGAAAAGTAAGAAATTTTCAATCACAAATTTCTGTATATAAAGAAATAAAATTTTGCTTTTGAACATGATTAGTTATTGTAGTTATTAATTCTAATAATATATCCATTAAAGGTTTAATTGAAAATCATAAATTTTTAACTGCTTTATACCAAAAGAGCCATCTAATTTTATAAATTTGTTTAATCTTTAAGATTGGATAATCTAATATTTCTTAATATTTGTATAAAGTATCTATTCTTTTGTTAAAGTTAGAAAAAAATTATATATTGATCTTATAATATATTCAACATGTTTGCAAAATAGTACTTTTTTTTTTGTTGAATTATAGGCTAAAGCTAGTCTATATGCAATACAATGTATTATAAATAAACACTTGTTTCTTCTCTGATTCTTGATGCTACTTCTGTTAATTTTCTAATATAACGCTTACCCTATCTAAAGCAAATAATATAAGCTTATTTGTTAATCCTAAAAAAATATTTTAAATTAATTTTAAAAATTAATTTAAATTAAACAATAGATTATAAAAAAACTCATCTTTTCATTGAATAAATTAATAATTAATTTAAAAATAGATTTTGAATCTTTATTCTTTAAATGAAGTAATTTTAAAAAATAAATTTTAATGTTTTTATATAAATAATATTTAACATATATAATAAGATGTAATTCACATGAAATATTAATACTTTCATTAATCATTATACCAAATGCAGACGCTTTATCTAATTTCTTCCAAATAGCTTCTTTTATTAAATTTGAAATAGCTGATAAAATCTGACGTCTAGAGATATAGTTTTTATATGTAATTGGATTAGAATTTGACAATAATTGGAGACATTCAAGAGACCTATAAAGTTATACAACTTTAGATAATTTATTTAATAGAACATCATTTACTGCTAGCCAAAAAACTATTTTTATTAAAATATTAATATGATATTGAGCTTTATCTATAGTATTATTTGTAATATTTATAAGCTCTGTCTTTGCAATTTCACAATTTGTTGCATCAGTATAATTTTTTGTTAAAGTATATTCTTCTAGTACAAAAGATTTAAAGTTTTTTGAACCTAATAATAATAATTTTAATTAGATTTAATAATTAGTATATTTACATAAATAAATCATTTTATTATCTTAAATAAAAATAATTACCTTCTTTTTCAAATTTATTTTGCTTGTTATAGAAGAATTTGTATAATGAATAAAACATTAAATTTTTTGATGAGTCATAAATTAGCTATGAATATAAGTTTATCCACTTTTTTTGAAAAATACCAGTCTTTTTAAGTCTGAAATTTGACTTTTATTTAGATATTTTATATTTCTTTATTATATGCTTATGATTATTATTTAGTTCAATATTAGTTTCTTGTTCTGAACTTAGATCTATATCACTAAATTTAGATATATCATTAATTTCTATATTGACATTGAGAATTTTCATAAAATATTATTAAATAGATATTATTTTTATAAAAAATTATCACTGTGAATATTAACAACTATAATGATAGATTTTGACATTTTGCACAAGTTTTAAAAAAAAAACTTTTGAAAAAATAGATTATTATATGACAATCAATTATATTATATTTTATTATAATATGCTGCTAGCACATTTGAAAATTTGTCAGACAAAGATCTGTTACTTGTAAAATTTGCCAGAAAAAATTTAGAACAGAAAATTTTTTATCAGATTTTCTTCAAAAATTCCAGATTTTATCAGAATTTATAGTACTATTTTCAGCCCTATTGAAAAGCCATTTTATTACTAAATAGAGTTATTTTTCAATTATCATCTTTATGTTTTTCAGTTTATTCAACTCATTTTTATTTATGGACTTCAGTTAGCATTAGTGTATGAAGAGGAAGTGCATTTTAATACCTAAATTTAGCCAAATGTCTCAAAATTGTTGAGCGAGAGACTTCTACTCCTATATTTTCCAATTTTACAGCAACAGACCCAGCAGTAATTGAAGGTTCTCTTCAAATAAACTGCCTATTTGCTCAGGATGCATATAGGATTATTTTTTTAATATGACTGCTACTATTTTTATGCTTAATATTTCCATTCTCTTTTAATTTTTTAAGGTTGTTATATATTATTCTAAGTGGAATTTTTGTTCTTGAAATTAAAAAAAATGAGAAAAATGAAAAAAAAGAAATAATAATAATAAAATAAATATACATAATTACTTTTAAGTAAGCTAAGAAGAAGCTAAATAATAAAAAAAGTAATTATTATGATTTATAGTAATCAAACCTATTTAAAATAAAAATAAAAAATATTTAATGAAAAATTTGCTGATGTAAATTGAAGTGATTAAAACAAAAGACTTAAAAAAAATGTAAACAGAAAAACTAAATCATCAATCAAACATGAATAAAATCATCAATTATTAAAGAAAAAAAATTTTCTATTTCTATAAAAGTGATTTAACAAAGGCAGAAAATTCCAAAAAAATAACACTTGAGATTTTGCTATTAAAATCATCATATAGAACATTGTTATACTAATTTTATTAGAAAAATAATTTTGAAATTTAAATAAAGTATTTTTATTACAAAAATTATCAAAAAATAATTTTTAATAAAAATTCTTTTTTTAGCAACTTTAATTTTTAAAAAATTAATTTTCATGTTTATTTTTTTTTTTAAAAAAACAAAAAATTAACAGAGTATTGTTTAATAAAAAATTTTTACTATAGATATAAATATCTTCAGACCCATTTAAATATCCATTCAAAAATTTTGTGTTGATTATTTCTAAAATCTAATTATAGATTTTTAACCAAATAAAGCTTATATATCATATAATAATATGAATCAAAAATCTCATTTTGGTTGGAAGGCTGATTTTAATAGCTTAGTTTTCATATAAGATTATTTATAAATTTAGATTAATAAATATTAGAATCATATGTTAAATACAGTAAGTTTGTAATAATAGTATAATAAAGTATATTATAATATTACTTATACTATAAAAAAAAGAAAAGTTTATAATCTTTTTTAATAAGTAGTAATTTTTTAATTATAAATATTAGTAATTAAATAAAAAAAATGGTTTTGCAAAATTAATTTACAATAAATTTTTACAAATATACTCTATAAATTAAATGTTTCTTTAAATATATAATTTAAAATTGTATTTATCGAATATATTTATAAAGAGTTGACTGTATTTGACATTTGGCGCTCATTTATAAGTTCATTTTTAAATATAAATATATATCGAGACTAGCAAAGGTTTGCAATTGTATTGATCCTTTACATGTAGAAAAAATGAAATATTTTATTTTAATTATGTAATATTTATATTGCAATTGATAGCTTTACTATCAAGGTTGCTGAGATTGTGATTCTGTAAGAAATAAGAAAATTTATTTTGGTATGCATACCATCCAAAATTTTTTCATTTCATTAATCTCATTCATATTATATGAAAAGTTGATTTTTCTTGATTTTGTGGAAAATCATCGAATTCATAATTATTTGTTTCATAAAGTAGTGATAATGTTAAAAAATTACAGAATATTTGAATCTATCACAATAATTAGTTACTTTTGAATAAAATAAATAAAATAAAATATAAAATATCATTCATCCTAATACCAACATTGTTTTTCAAGCTAAGCTATTTTGTGGCGTCACGAAATCAACACTATTTATTTGAGCCTTAAGCCGAGCATTCTTGCCAAGTTTTGCCAGTTTTACCGAATATGAATTTTTTTTAGTGTATAAAAGAATTATTTGTAATACCTATGCAAATAAGGAATGACATTATAAGAAGTTTTTTTGTCCATTCCATTTCCCAAAACACTGTAATAGTACATATTTGGAAAACAATTAAATCCACGTGCATTTTAATTCGTAATACGGAGAATTTCGTGATTAATTAAGGGGTAAAATTAATTGATTTTAAGTTGCATCATGATGTTTTTATATAAATACTATTTTTGTTTTTTGTTTGTTTTCCTTTATCCTTATTTCTCCCCCTAATCCCCCTTCTTTACATTCCTTTTTCTCATTCATTCATTTCATTTTTTTTGTTGTATTTCATATAAAAGTTTTTCATTTTGCATGAAACTCACGATCCCTACGCTTTTTTTACCAATTTTTTTCTCTTTACACTCAAAGGTCTAACTTAAACCTTTAAATTTCGTCTCAGCACTATTAACATTAGCCTTGAGTCATGGCATATCGTGATAATTCCGGTTCCTTCCAAGCTTTAAAATGGATTCAATTATTATTTTCGTTTCTGATATTCATTCTGGGTATGAATCATGATTTATTCATTTCTATTTATTTATTCTCATTATGTTTCATGTTGAACTTTTTATTTTTTTTGTTTTATTAGAAATGGTTGAGCTTGGTGCTACCATGAATTATGACAGAAAATATGGCGCAGATCCCCCAAGTTTGAATCTGTAATTATGGTTTACGGGTCTTTAAATTGTATGTAATCCATATACGCATTAACGCATTCTTTTGTAAATTTAGAGGAAGAGACTTTGCCAAAAAATACATTTATTTTGTTTTCGGTTTAAGTATTTTCTGTCTAGGTAAACATCTAAATAAAAAGTTCTTTTTTTTTTTTTTTTTTTTGAATGGCTTGTTTATTTTATTTTATTTTATTTTTTTTATTTTCAGCTTTATACCTAGTACGGTTTCAATATTTTTGGAAATCGAAACGCGGTCCTTTCCTTTGGATTGAAATGTATGCATTTTATTTTTATTATTAGTTTAGAAAATCATTTCATTGTAGGATCCAACATTTTTTTTTTTTATTTACAGATCATTTTTAGCATTATGGTTCTCGGCAGGTAGGTTTTTATTTTAATTGTTATTGTTATGGTAATTATTTTTATGTCAAATCTTTTAAACAAGAAAAAACATTTCCTGAAATTTAGCGATGGCAAACTTTGACGATATCTTTAAAGGCCAATTCACAAGCTGCTCAAATATTCACTCATTTTTTTCGGAAAAGTCAATCACTCCACAAGAACCATTAATAGCATGTAATACTTATATTGCATCATTAATATTTTGTTGGTTAAATACGCTATCGTTTGCTTTATCAACATTTATTTCATGGAGAATCCGAATTGAAAAACGTGCAAAAATACAACAAACAAGAAGGGTTAAAGTAATGAAATTTCATGGCGGAGGTGATAAATCTGATATGAAAAGGGCTACATTTATTCGAGTTGAGTCTCGTGATGAAAATAAAGAATTTATTAAAGGTGTTGTTGAAATTAAGATCGATAAAGGTGAAAAGTCTTAATAGGTTAAAGCTATTCAAAAGAGATTTTACTATAATTGGATAATTTAGTTTAGCTATTTTTTCAATTATTATTTTTTTTTTTTTCTTGCATAAATTTCATATTTGTATATTTCATTTGCATTTTACATTTCATTCATTATAAGATTATTTTGCATTATACATAAAGCACACATTACTTTTATTTATTTTTTTTTTTTTTTTGTATAAATAAAAACAAAAGTGAACCGCGTGAGATTGTTCTTAATGGGAAACCCTGATCTTCCGAATAATTTACCTGATTCTCGGATTTAATACAATGGTGGTTATCATGTGAATTTAAATAATCTTGTTCACTGTTTAAAATCAAAACTAGTCTCTCTGCAATTAATAATACTTTCATTGAAAAAAAAGATTCTCTTTATAGTGTTTCCGACTATCTAAATTGGGAAAATTCAAATTGCGAAAAGCGAATTTTCTCCCATTTTCTTAATTTGAATCACATGATATTCAACAAACAATCGAACGTGTCGGAAAAAAAGCCATTTTCGGATCTTCAATACAACACGAAAATCTGAAAAAAACCGACTTTTGTAGATCTTAGATCTTTTTAAATATATATATCAATGGCGTAATTTTTTACAATTCAAAATATCAATACATCAATTCATCAATTCAAACTTTTAATATGCATCAAATTTTATCACAAACACTCAATTCCGAAATTCCTTCAAGAAAGGAAAACCTTCCTGAAACCGGTGAAATTATACAACGAAGTGAAAGTCCTACGCCTCTTCGTAAGAACATTAATTGTCAATTAACCTTTTTTTTTTTGCAAGGCTCGCTCAACTTTTTTTTTTACTCTTATAGTAAGTCTAAACCGTCTTACACAAGAGCAAGATACTTTACTTAATAAACCAAGTCACACGATAACGCTTGGAAACTCGATACTTTCCTTAGCATGTTCCAATGAATATCTATTTAGCGGTTCTCAAGAACCTTCTATTCAGGTAAATATAATGAATTTAATTGGTATTCTGTTGAAGCTGCCAGTTTTTGAAGGTACGGTCATTGTTGCTGGAAACTTAATTAAAGTTTGTAATTATTTTAGGTATGGGATTTAATTACGTTTCAACCGAAAGCTGTGTTAAAAGGACACATGGGTGGTGTCTTATGTTTAACTCTCTCAACGGATCAAACAATGTTATTTAGCTCATCTGGTAAGTAAATCATAATTGAAAGATATACATATTTACTTGAATCGGATTTGGTTTTTAACCTTGTTTAATTAAATAATCATTTATTTTTATTTTTATAAAGGTGATAGCACTGTTCGGGTAAGTAATCTTTGATATATATCCAAGTTTTTATATTTGTTCTTCGTTCCGCCCACATTTTCATTTATCTCGTATAGGTATGGAGAGTTGATACTCTAGATGCTCTTTACGTTATTCAACCGTGTTGTGATGTTGGAGATCTATTTTCGGTGGTTTATTCTGATGAATTAGATACAATATATATCGGTTGTCAAAACACTAGTATACTAGTAAGTCATTTTTATCCTTACCCTTTCAATTACTACTTTCCGTAACTAAAGAAAACAAAATTGTATGAATATATCTCTTTCAGCGTTTCGATTTGTCTACAAAAGAAAAATATCGAACAGATTATCCTTCACGTTCATGCAATTTCTCTAAATTTTTTGACGCTTTATCATCAAAAACATGCGGAGTAGTTACACCGATCGAAGAAAAAGAAATCGATGCAAAGATTTCCGCGGCACAAGAAAATGTTCAAAGATTTGAAGTTGATGATAGTATGGTTCATATGAATAGTCACAATGGTTATGTGTATTCTTTAATATTGGGAAAGAATAAAGATGGAAGAATTCTTATAAGTGGTACGTAATATAGATATCAATTTGTAAAGAATTATAAAAAAAGGACTGTTATTACCAGGCGATCTTCACCGGTGTCACATGATAGTATCATTAATATGTTTTCACATATTCATCACCAACTACCGCCTCGACATTAGTAAAAATAACTGGGGGCCAGCCTCAGGCTCTCCAGTACTTAACTTTGACCGAACCCTAACCCTAACCCTAACCCAAACCCAACCTCTAACCCTTATATTTACAGAAGTTAAATTATTGAACTAATTTATATGACATCGGTGTTGATCGTAATCATAATTTGTTTTTGCAAAAAGTAAAAAGTATAATTAATTGAATAACTTTTTTTTTAATTTAGGATCTGGAGATGGAGATGTTAAGGTAATTTAAATTTAGACATTCATTTATATTTTTTCTTCATTAAATTTGTATCTTAATTTTTTAGGTGTGGTCAATCACAAAGGATTCTATGGAACTTTTAAGAGTACTTAAAGGTACAGATGCTGGCATCTTAACATTTGCCATGTATGATGAATTATTATTTTGTGGTGCACAAGGTGGTGATATTAAGGTTTGTGGTTTTTATTTCTCGAATTTATTTATTCATATATGAAAATGCAACATAAATTAAAAAAAATACGTATTTTTTTTTATTAAAAAGATTTATGATTTGGAAACGTATCAAGTAAGTTGATAAAATATTTATTGTTGGGGGGTTTTTTTTTTTTGCAAAATTTTAATTTATATATATTTAATAGCATATTAGGTCACTTATGGCTCATGATGTAAGTTTAAATGTACAGATTTATTTGATTTTTTCTTTAAAGGAATTATTATTGATTTTTATCGTTTTACAACTAGGATGATATATTAGCTTTGACTATAGGAGATAACAATCTATTTTCTGGATCAGCCGATGGAATTATCAAGGTTATATTAATATCTTGTTGCTTAAAAAGTAATCCAATAATTGTTGTATCTAAGATATTTATATATTTATTTAGAGATGGAATAAAACATTTGAGATATCAAATACTTATAAAGATCATACCGGAATTGTTTTGTCATTAACTGTATCTCCACCTAATCATAAATTAGGTATAAATAGGTCATGGTTGATTAGTGCTAATGACCAATTAATCAAAGTATATTTTATGTTATTTTTTAATTGGTTTTATTGTTATTATTATTGAAATGTTCATTAAAATTATATTCTTTAATTATAAAAAAGTTTTGGGATTTGGAAACAACGAACACTGATTTGCTAGAAGAGGCTGTTTCGGAAACTACAGGTAGGGCTTAAAATTAAGATATCAAATAATCAGGACATTTTTTAAATAATTTCAATTATTTATTTCATGCAGATGTTATGAGGTATGCTCTATCCAAATGGATCTCGTTGCAAACAGTTAGCGGGAATTCGAAATTTTTAGAAGAATGCCTTAGAGGCGCTAAATTTTTAAAGAGCATATTTGAGCAATTAGGAGCCGATTCATCATTAGTAAGCTATGATCATTAAATTTGGATTTCAAAAAATAAAAATATCAATACCTCTTTATTTTTTTTTTTTAGATTCCAGTAGCAACAGGTCAAAATCCATTGGTTTTTGGTAAATTTAATGGAATTAATGATAAACAACAACACAGACGTTTAAATGTACTTGTTTATGGGCATTATGATGTTATTGATGCGGATGAAACCAAATGGCTTACAAATCCCTTCGAAATGATTGGTAACTGGTTAAATCATTTTTACAGAAAAAAAATATCATTAATAATAATAATAATAATAGTATTATTATTATTATTTCATATAGGAAAGGATGGATATCTTTATGGCAGAGGTAAAAGGCTAGTTCATCTATCAATTCAATTAAAATTATAAAATGTAATTATGTTTATTATATTATATGATTTAGGTACTACCGATAATAAGGGACCTATGCTTGCAGCTATATTCGCCGTTAGTGAGTTACAGCAGGAGAAAAAACTTAGAGCAAATGTATCATTTTTAATTGAAGGTGAAGAAGAAAATGGTAGTATTGGATTTCATGATGTGGTGGAAAAATCCAAGGTAAAAAAAACCGGATGTGTTTATTTCTTACCGAGGTATTATTTGATTAACAAATTTTTTTATAAAAAATTTGGTAATATAGCATTTGATCGGCGAAGCAGACGTTATTCTATTAAGGTATAATTTTGTTTGCTTTCCTTCTTACTGGCCATAAAAATTCTATATGATAATTTCGATCTTATATATTATATAGTAATTCTTATTGGTTAGATGATGAGACGCCATGTCTAACTTATGGACTTCGTGGAGTAATTGGTGCCACTATCGAAGTAAGTTTTTTGATAAGAACTTAAATCTATTTACCATATAGAATACAAAATAAACTAATTATTTTATTGAATAGATTTTTAGCGAACAAACGGATTTACATTCTGGTATGCAAGGAGGAGCAGTATCAGAACCTTTAAATGATATGATTCGGATTCTTGCAAAACTTATATCAGACGATAATCATATTTTGATTCCAGGTAGATTTAAATTTTAATTTGTAAAATTCGTCATCATAACTAATTAAACATGGGTTTAATATTGGTTGATTTTAGGATTTTATGATAATGTGAGGCCCGTTACACCTTATGAAGAGCGATTATATGAATATATTGTGAAATCAGAATCTAGGTAATTTTTCAAGTGCTTTTTTAAATAATTTATAATAAGACTTTTTTTAAGTTATATTTATTTTCAATAGATCTAAAATAAATAATGCTAGTGAAGAGAGGAATTGTAATTCAAAACCGGGCGAAACTAAAGAATCATTAATGTCAAAATGGAGATATCCATCATTAACAATACATAAGATTGATGTTAGTGGACCAGATAATGTTACAGTGATACCATGTAAAGCTAAAGCTAATGTTAGTATGCGTATTGTACCTGATCAAGATATTAATGAAATTGTGAAAAGTTTTGAAGATTTTATTAAAAAGGTTTTTGACGAATTAAAAACCGAAAATAAAATTAATGTAAGTTTTTGACTTTTTCTTCATTTTGATTTTAAGGGAGAAAAAAGATTGGTAATAACAAATTATTTTGTAGGTCTCTATTAATAATTTGGCAGATTGGTGGTTAGGAGATCCCGAAAATCAATATTTTAAAGCTGCAGAACAAGCAATAGAACAAGTAAATTTCTTTTTTTTTTAAAAAACAAAAAGATAATTTGATTTCGATTTTGTATCGTTATTTATTAAATGTTTATTCTTATTCTTAATAGGAATATGGAATCAAACCATTATATATAAGAGAAGGTGGTTCTATACCGGCTGTTAGGTGTTTAGAAAAAAAATTTAATGCCAAAGCAATTCATTTACCAATAGGACAATCTACCGATCAAGCTCATCTAAATAATGAAAGAATAAGTTTACAAAATTTATATGCCGGCAAAAGGATATTTAAAAATTTATTTAATAAATTAAGTGAAAATTGAGATTTATTTATTCATTTATTTGATTTAAAATGAATCTGTTGTAATTGTTGTAATTGTAAACGTAAAATGAAATTTTATTTTGTAAGTTATTTAAATTTGTCGGAAGTTGAACACCACTATATTGGGAAAATATATATATATATATATAGTTAGAATTCAATTATACTAAAATTATAATTATATTCCTAATTTACCTCATCGTTTCCTCCGATTCTTTCTTTATGATAAATCACTTCTTGAAAAGTTTCATTATTAACATTAAAATTGACTTCATGACTACGTACAACAAATTCGTTATGATCAATATGAATATTAATTATATCTTGCGATTTTACAAATGATCGTTTTTCTTTAGACTTGGAATTTCGGAACCTCCAATGATAATTTCCAGCACTAGTTACTATAAATTTTAAAATCACTAGTTAGATATTATTTTAACATATATTGAATAAAAATATAATTACCACATCTGCCATCTATATAATCAAGTTTTTTATTTGTTATCTTATGTAACAGAAGAATACGAGAGTCTCGGTAATTTATTATATTAGCATCATAATCTGAATTTTTATTTCCAATAATCCATAAAGAATCAGACGTTGGTAAATTTTTTACCTGCAAATACCTTAATAAAGATTATGAAGTTTAATGTTCATAAGGTAAAATTTAATAAATATAATTTATTAAACATTACTTACTAAATTATAATTAATTTGATAAGTTGTATCGATACTTGTTAAGTATTTTCCCGTAGCAACATGTCTTAAAGCGACACAAGATCCATATTTTATCATTTGATTTTGTTCAAGAATAATTTCTTCAAATTTATTCACTAAGATATCCAAAGATTTAATATTTTCAAACTTATCAGCAAATAATTCTTCTAACAGACTATTTTTTAAAATTTTATTCAAATATTTCTTAACTTCACTAATTTCATTAATTATTTCTGCGTCGTAACAAAGTGAAAGAAATTCTTTCATTATGATAACCATCATCTTTTTCAAACATATATCTCATAGAAGATAATTTTCTTTTAGCATCGTTTTTGTAAACCTTAAAAAATATATCTTGTTTTAAGGCTTCAATTAATTCTTCAATAGTATTCAATTGCGGAACCTTTATATTATAAGTTATTAAGAGCAACACTATCGTTAAGAATTATATCTTGCGATTTAACAAATGATTCTTTTTTTTTTAGACTTGGGCATTTCGGAACCTCCAATAATATTTACCCAAGATAGACAGTCAAAATGATATATGCATTAACTTTTTTTCCTTATTTGTGTAGAGTTCATAACCTTTCATTTTGAGACTAGATCAAAAATAAAATTCATTAAACCTAACCACATTGATAAATATATAATAGCTATAAAATAATTTATAATTGTTCGTTGATTTATCACTATTTATTTAGGGAGAAGCAAAACGTATTGAAGGAATAACACCGGCTAACATAGTGACATTATTAAGATATGTACACAAGAAGAAAGGTTCTCGTCAAAGCCAGCATTCACATCGTTTGATTGATAAGACAAATGTAATGCCATAAAGAAATTGGCAGTTCAAAAAATTCAATTTATACTAAACCTAAATATTGAAAATAAAGGAAAGATTTTAATTGATTTTTGATATATTTTTAATTTAAAAGTATTCTCTCAGTCCAATTTGAACATTACAATTTAAGCGCTCTGCAGTGTAATTTTTTTTTATAATTTCCTTTTACTGCAAAACGCTTTAAATTTCGTGTAGAATGAATCCCTCGCATTTTTTACGCGTGTAATCATTTTGACACTTCATAAGAGAATATAATGATTACCTTCAATGTAAAAAATTAATTATTATTTTATTAAATTATCAAAGATTTTATTCGGAAAATTCCCTGCCTGCACAACCGGTATAGAGGAAGTATGAAATATAGCTCATCCGCTTATTTGTTATTTTTTTCACGCACTCATCCTTTAAATTTTAATATCTTAATACATTTTGATACCGTATTTCCTAGCTTTATTATTTAGCTCGAAAAAAACTCTTGTGATAAAAAACCTATAATACTGTATATATCGATATTTGCGAATGCAGTGTAATATATATATTAAAAAGTAGTTACTAAACTATGTATAACGTTAGCTATGCATGACTGACAAGGATTATTCTACTTTTTTTTTGTTTCATTAACTGCACTCTGTAATTTTACATTTTTCAACACCATACATTTCCCACTATCTCCCCACCCGCTATAATATAAAAAGATTTTACCACTTATAAAGGAGACTAGACTACTTGTAGTTAGCTACCTCTATCCGAAGACATGAAGAAAAAAGCGACGCACTATAGACATCGTCTCCTTCACAAGAGGGAGTGTAAACACTGAAGAATTGATAGGATGGATTCTGTACTTATTTATATTGAAATGTTTGAAATGTTGAAATTGTGGGATTCAAAGATCTTCATGATCTTCATTATCGAACACTATTTTTGGTAATATTTTTCTATATAGTAAATAAATCATGAATTCGTAACGTGATTTTGATAGCAAACCTCCCAAATTTTATTTATTATTTTTTCGCAAATTTTTGTCTCCAACATGGGTTAACAATCTTCAAACTTTTCACCACGTAGAAATGATAACACTCTTATACTATAACGAAGAAATTTCCTTATACAAAGAATTTTTTTTTAAAAAAAAAAGGAAGAAATTTGTGACTTGCAAGTTGAATTACAAAAACTTGAAATTTTATTAATGAAGCCGGTTTATGATGAATTAATCAAATCCAAAGATGAATAAAATAATTTATTAATGTCTTAACAAATAAAAGAATTACATTTACTTAATTTGAAATTTATACAAATCGATTAGAAATACCTCAAATTATACAACCGAAAAATGAATTTTTATGGAATTCGGTATATTTTAAATATTATAATAAATATAACGGACTTAATTCTCATTTTTATTATTAGCATATTAAGTTAAAATACATAATAAGGGTATATTTTTATTTATTCACTTTTTAATTTGCAATAATAATGAAAGATAATAATTTATTAAATATTTTGATATTGCAAAATAAAATATGAAAAATCAAACATATAAATATACTTGGATGTATTCACATGTTTCTTTAAATCAATGTCCATTCTCGTTCTCTATAGACAAAAATAAAAAAATAAAAAAGATTTTTACAAATATTGATGTTATTCATTCTACGATGTAAATTTTTACTGCTACACTCATAATCAAGTTTTCTATTTGTTTTCTTATGTAACAAAAGTATACTAGAGTCTCGGTTATTTATTATATTGTCATCATAATCTGAATTTTCAGTTCCAATAATCCATAAAGAATCGGACGTTGGTAAATTTTTTACCTGCAAATATCTTAATAAAGATTATGAAGTTTTAATGTTCATAAGGTAAAATTTAATAAATATAATTTATTAAACATTACTTACTAAATTATAATCATTTTTATAATTCTTGTTAAGTATTTTCCCGTAGCAACATGTCTTAAAGCGACACAAGATCCATATTTTATCATTAAATCTCTTTCAAAAATAATTTCTTCGATTTTCATTATTAACTCATCTATAGATTTAACATTTTCCACCTCATCAACAAATTCATCCTGATCAAAAATCTGATGCAAAGATTTCTTAACTACAGACCCCCGCCAAAAGTCTCCGAACGTCATCTTTCGGCTATTTCATACCGAATACATCATATGACTGTATAATA
>CAJVPP010001791.1:0-17894 GCA_910592005.1 Funneliformis mosseae
ATCTTAGATCAATTCTCCTTAGAAGTTCACGCGACTAACGGTTTATCCACTGATACAATGACAGAAATTTATCATGACTTATGTAAAAATGTTATGTCTGTCTCATCTGACTTATCCGGACAAGGTAAAACTGAATGGATTAAAGAAAGTAGCTACAATAAAAAGAAAATTCCACGTAACTTTTTAATAAGCGATGGTATGGAATATAATAGACTTGTTCATCAATTCAAAAAATGTAAACTTCGATCTGTAGAAAGTTTACATATAAATATAATATCATCGGACCATCCTGAAGATGTCAATATGTTTTTATTTGAGCTTTTAACTTTGGGCATAGTTTCTACAAATGTTGATATAGCTTGTCTACTACCCTCAGAAATACATATTTATATCGAAATAGCATCCACTACTGAACAACTCTTACGTAGATCTCTTCCTATGGTAGGATTTCTATTGACCGAACATTTATCTTGGAATATAAGCAATTTGAAGATTTCTCAAGAAATTCATAGCCCAATTCAAGTTGCCTGTCATTATCTGAATTTGTATGACGGCACGAAAATAGACACAAAAGAAATCCTATTTCGAACGGATGATGCAATCAAAGAGCCGTTACCGTTAGTGCGTTGCCAAAATCTTATAGATAAATATTTCTTTAACAAAAATACTGAGTGCATCTTTTCATATAGATTCGTTGAAATATTTGTTAATGTTCTTGCGGATCAATTAGTTCGATTATCATCAAGTCAATTTTTTACTGTAGATAATTTGAAATTGATGGTAAAAGAAACCAATATTAGATCTTTGATAGTTGAAACCTTAATAGGAGTCTCAAAAGATTTTGCAACTAGATCTATCAAAACTAAGGCCGCACAATTAGAATCTGAATCTATTACTGATGAAGATGAGAATGCTCGACTTGGAACAATTGTTCAATGGGACGATTCAAATCATCTTATAGTAGTCTTTAATTCTCAAACTCCAGATACGATATCAGCTTTATATCGTGACAGAACAAAAGTTCCTAAAAATGTTAAGGTTTTATTAACTAGTCAAGTGATAGGAAATAAATCAAAATGGCAATTAGATGATTACAATACTATGTCTTCGATCGCTCTCTTAGAAAAAGTACAATTTTTGGCACGAAGATCAACGGAAAAAAAGGAATTTCCTGAATATGCTTTGTCTGGGGATAATTTAATAAAGTTGGCTCTAATACTTTTAAGAGCACGTGCAAATATTCCGGTCATAGTTTGCGGTGAAGCGGGATGTGGCAAGGTGATTTTTTTTAAATAAAAATAAAAACTGTAATTAAAATATTATTCTTAACCAAGTTTTTGATTTATTATAGACAAGTTTAATTGCATATTTAGCCAATATTGTTGGAGTTCAATTCCAAACTCTTCATCTTCATGCTGGAGTTAAAGAAGCGAGGATTATGGAGTTTATGAATAATGCTTTGAAAGATGCAGTAAATGGCGAGATTTGGTTATTTTTTGATGAAATCAACTCTTGCAATCACATGGGCTTACTTGCAGAATTAATATCTTGTAGAATACTTAATGGTAACCCTATACATCCAAATATTCGTTTATTCTCTGCTTGCAATCCATACCGTATTCGTATTAAAACTCAAAGTGAAGCTGGTTTGACAAGTAAGGTCAAAATGTACGAAGAAAAAAGTAACCTTGTCTATCAAGTCAAACCACTTCCTGACAAAATTTTGGATTATGTATGGGACTATGGTTTTTTAAGTCCAAAAGATGAATTTAAGTATATTCAAATTATGGTTGATAAAGAATTAAAAAAACTGGCAAATCCCGTATTAGCCAATCTCTTATTCGCTTCTCAAAAATTCATTCGTGAGGTTGAGGAACCGTATAGCGTCAGCTTTCGTGATGTCAAACGTGCTATAACATTAGTGAAATTCTTTTCTCATTCACTTGAGGATCGTCCGCTTTTAAGAAAGGGACATAAATATCCACCTAAATCGCAATCTGGAGGTTCAAACATAAGGATCATATCTTACGTTTTAGCACTTAGTCTTTGTTATCATTCGCGATTATATGATCAAAAATTACGTAAAAAATATCGTAGCGAAATGGAAAAATTATTAAATTTGAAACAAGATGCGTTTTCTAAAATTATTCGTGACGAACAGGAAGATTACATTAACAGAATGCAATGTCCACCTAATACAGCAAAGAATTAAGCTTTATTGGAAAATATTTTAGTTATGATTGTATGCATCTTAACCAGAATTCCTTTGTTTTTAATCGGAGCTTCTGGGTTGGTATATATAATTTTATCACCTACCACTTCATCTTTTATATATTTAACCTTTTCTAAATTTACTTTATTTTTTTAAAGTTCGTCAAAATCTCTAGCAATTCGTCTTATTAGTTCGAGCTTACGTGGATCTGATTCGAGTGATAAATGGTTTAGAAATTTACCACGACTTTACTTAATTTCATATCAGGGTTCTACTTCTTCAACTTCCGATGGTATAATTAAACTATTTGAAAAGGCTAACAAATATCAGGAAACATCTTCCAAAAAATTCCCCGTCATTAGTGTTATTTTCCTTGATAATGGTGACTTTATTCATTTTCTTTAGTTAATTCTTTCGTTCGAAATACATATACAAATATATTTATTATTTGAGATTTGATTTAGTCGGTTTGGCTGAAACGAGTCCTTACAATCCGTTGAAAGTTCTTCACTCTTTACTCGAACCAAGTCCGTTTAAAATTCCATCGAACAACCAATCAAAAGTTTCGGGTGAAGTACCTCACGCTTTTCTAGAAATCTATCCAGCAGAACCTACCGTTTCAATCATTGGAATTTCAAATTGGCGCTTGGATAATAGCAAATGTAGTCGTGCATTACTTGTTCAAAGGTAATATTTTATATAATATAATTTTGATATTTCATTTTAATATTGAATATTTAATTACTTTCTACGTCATTCTTCCAGACCTCAATTTGGTTTTGATGATTTAGTTGTTACCGCTGAACGTTTATTAAATGCAAAAATTATTGGAACTGGTCAAAGGCTCGCTTTAGAAAGTTTAACTAAAGCATATTTGGATTATGAAGAAAACGGACAAGATACGGCCAATTTCCATGGCCTTCGAGATTATTATTCGTTGGTCAAGCGACTTTCATTATCCGAAATGACGCCGGAAAATTTTCAAATGGCATTAGCTCGTAATTTTGGTGGAACAGCAAATAATGCAAAGTTATGCAATAAATATTTTGGAGATGTACTCAAAACATTTAATAATCACGATCCATGGTTCTATGAACCAATTCCTATTGAGCAATTAATCGATTCAAATTTAAATGAACGTGATACGCGTCATTTAATGGTTATTGGTAAAAGTGATTTTATTGTAGATTTATTAACCTATCAATTAAGGAGAAAAAATTTGGAACCTGTTGTAATTTTGGGATCGAAATTTCCTGAAGATCAGGATGATTATTCTTATAGTGTTTTGAATAGAATTATGGTAATAATTATTTTTGTGAATAATTTTTATATTAATTTTATAAATTAATATATAGAACAATCATTTTATTATAGATGTGTGTCGAAGCGGGCAGGCCATTGATTCTAACCGACTTAGATATAATTTACGGTATATATATATATATATATATTTTTTAAAAAACACCAATTTATTGATTAAATTATATCAATTATATTATCAATAGGAAACCTTTACGATTTGTGGAATCAAAATTATATTGTGGCTGGAGGTAAATGTTTTACGAGAGTTGCTCTCGGGGCATATGCTAACCCTATGCTGTAAGTAAATAATGAATCATTCGTATAAATTTGTCAAAAATTATAATTATTTTATTTTATTTTTCTCAGTTATGTTTCTCCAAACTTTAAATGTATTCTTGTCATGGATGAAAAGAAATTGCGATTTGCAGATCCTCCACTTCTTAATCGATTTGAAAAACAAAAGATGTCAATTAATGACGTAGTTGATACTAGACAAAAATCACTTGTAGTAAAGTTAGGTGATTGGATAAGACGTATGACAAGTTTAATTGGAGTTAATCAAATATCTAAATCACAAAATAATGAATTTACGCAGAAAGAACTATTTATCGGTTTTAATGAAGATGAAACTTTACAAAGTTTAGTCATTGATTCTACAAAGAGTGATCCAGAAGCTGAGGATGAAGAGATTCTAATAAAATGTAAGGAACGTCTGATAGCAATAGCAACTTCTGATGGGATTGTGAGAGCCGAACAATCAATGTTAGAACCAGACGAAATCGAACAATGGAAAGAAGTTTATTTCCAACAAAAACATGATAACCTTTACGAATATTTTGATGATTTATTAACCGATCAGGATGATCACAAAGGACATTTGGTGATTTTCAACACATTCTCCAACATTAATACCGATGTCAAGTCTTGTTTACCAAACTATCTAAAGTGTCAAGAGGATGAATTGTCAACTTTCAAAACCGAAGCTCAACTTACAAATCGTGTAAGTCGATAATTTATAGTTAAGTTTTTTTTTCAAAAATAAATGTTCATATAATAAATATACTCTACAGGTAAAACATTTCTGGCTAGAATCATCCGATAATATGTTAATTCTTAAGTGTAACGCAACAGTCGCTAATGCTGGCTGCATCAAGTTAGCTAAGTTCATTATTGAACAATACCAACGTGAATTTTTAGCAAAGAAAGACGAACTAATGGAGATGAAGCATGCGTGTATCATACTACATATTCATCGAGATCTGGAGTCCAATTTAGCACCTTTTAATTTTATGTGCGGTTGGAGACAAATGACTATAGAAATTTTATCAAGAAACGATATTTCTTTACATGGTCTTTTGGATAAGACATTATCTGATATTATAAATGCTTCTTATCCATTCAAAAAAATTTTACAAGAAGAGTTATTATGGTGTTTATTGTGTATGAATTATCCATCAAATATTAAGTTTTTCAACCATATAAAGTAAGAGTTCTCTTTGTATGAAACGTTTTTTATCCTTTTGAAAGCTATTATTGAATTGAAATTTTTTTTAATAAAAAAAAAATCTAGGATGTTAAGCGAAAAAATATTAGAATGTCCAGCCTTGATTGATTGCTTGAAAGCAAAGACTTTAGAATGGACCGAAGAAAATTCTACAGCTGGTTGGCAATATAAAGTTGCGTCAAACAAACAGCTTTTATATCCATACGCATCGTTTTCTGTGGCATTACAATTTCATATAAGAACATTGATTAGGAATCCGATAGCTAGAACTTTATGTGCTTTGGAAAGATTGTCAGCTACAAAAACTCTTTTCTATGTTGTTGAAAATGTTGATGATGATTTGTTACTTGAATTTTGGAAACGAACTTGTATGGATAATAACATTGTCAATATTAAAGATATGCCAGATCCAAAGCCTGATGGATATACTATGCCGGAAGAACATTTGTACGATTTCAAATTTCCTTTCTCATTTTATTTTATGAAGCAAATTGATAGTTTCAAAAGACTTTATGAAGAAGAATTAGCAGCCTTACAGCAGGATGAAGATAAAATTGATGACACAACTAATGAACTTGATGATTATAAAATTGAAAATCATTTGAAAAGTATTGAAAATATTATTCTTACATCGGTTTCCCAATTGAATGATTCTCCTCTTAAGCGTTTTCCTGAACTATATCTTGATGATTTCGTTACTATAATTGCGTCTAGTGTGAGTGGAAATATGAATACAAAAATTTTAACATTAATCTTGAAAAGGCTTATTGGTGCTGATAAATTACATCAGCCAATTCTTCTTCACACTTTTTGGTGGATAAAATCTAGTGAAGTAATAACGCAATTACGACTAGTTCAAATGGCCCCAGACATTATTGAAAAAATTGAACAAGACGTTATTGGGATGTATATTGTTAAAGAAATAACAAAGATGATGCTTCAAAACATTAGTGAACATTTAAGAGACAAAGTAAATGCTCATTTGATTAATAGATGGCAACAGGATGTATTTAAAATCATATTCCTTTGTAATAAGATAACGCGAGGAAAGAACTTGCCAGATTTACAATTATTGCGTATATTAAATGATTTGTTCACAACAAATCTTCCTTTAAATAGTATTAGTGAAATTGTTCAACTTGGATTAAATTCAAACGAACAAGACGTTCATTCTGAAGAATTTGTCTGCGCTATACTTGATAAATTCGATTTATTAGAGCAAAATGAGAAGAATTTGATACCAAGGAGATCATTTATTATGAGATGTCTAGCATTAATTCCTATTGAATCCGATGTTCGACTAAGTCTTTACAAAAAATTATTCTCAAGTGAACCCTTTCCATTAATGGCTGCGATAATTGAAAGGATATTCCTTAGAGAGACTAACGAAAATGATAATATATTCTTTACAATCATTACAGATGCAGAGGGAACTTTAGGACAATCTGCTCGGTTAAAAGCTATTAATGAATGTTTCAAAGACTTGGATACGAATATGGTAACATTATGTTGTGATGTTATCGAACAAACATTCTTTATGGATTACGAATTAGAAGAACTTTCAGAATACTTTGGAGATGCTCTTGATGCTTTATCCATACCTGGAGCACCAGCATTGCAAAAAATAACTGCAATCGCTTTGCTTAAGGAATTTGTTCGTCAATTCTGGAATAGTTTCCTTCAAGAAGATAAAAATCGTCCCATTGCGTATAATAAAATGGAAGAAGACGGAGAATTTGATAGTGCAGAATTAATCAATCAAGTCAATGAAAGTTTAAACTTCGCTCATCCTATGATTCATTCTCTCAAAATTTACTTTTTAAGAGATTTACGTCAAAGAGATTTTTCAATTGATGAGGTTAGAAAATTTTGTGAAGCTCAGAAAAGTATTTTACCTTGGATTGGAATTTTAAATTGGGAAAATGTTAAAGAAAATCCATTGTCTTTTAACCCATATTATACTTTGCCCGAATATGACGAAGCTGACAAAGCTTTTACGAACTTATATAATATAAACCACCAAACGCCTATACGAATATTCATACGAAAGATCGGACAAAAGGATGCTATAACGGCGAGGATAACTTTAATAGGACTTTTCTTTGTACGTCTTCATGCTATAAGGGCTTCAATAGAATGGCAACATAACGAAAAGCGATCGGCTGATTTCTTGATCAGAGAACTCGCTGAAATGAATAATCTCCCGGAATTATATAAAAAAATTTTTACAAAATTATTTTCAAATAATTATCCCTTACTTAAAATTAACAGTTCAAATATTAGTGATACATATTTGCTCTTAAAATCTGTTATTGCACATATAATCGCATATCGCTTCAGCTGAACCAAATTCATCCCAATTGGCAATGTATTTGCACCGACTACAAGATTGTCAAAATTTGTTTATTTTATCATGTTCTTCTGACATAGAATCAGGTTATATCGGAGAACTTATTGATACAACTATGAATCGTTTCGTCAGATCTTTGAAAGCTACTTCATATCGTATTTTACATTTAATCGTTCATGTACTTATTGGTGCATCTGCCCCTCAACCTGCACTTGCTTTCCTTCGTAAAAATAATAAAATAGCTACGGATGCCAAAAAGTATTGTATGGAGCATATCCAAAATGATTGGACGGTTCTCAAGAAACTTCTTGAATGTTCAGATGAAGTATATTGTGAATTTTTTATATTGTTTTTAAATATTTTTTTTTTTTTTTTTTTTGTTAATTAAATTTCAACTTTTTTATAATTTATCAGAATTTGGCATTGGTGTTCCACTCCTTAATGACTTTAATGATCGAAAAACCACCATTACCGAATCAACAAATTAAATCTGCCGCTGAACGTGAGAATTGGGAAGTGGTGTTTCAAAGAGAATATATCGAACCACAAATTAGGGATATAACTGATACAGCTAACAATTATCGTAAAAAAATAGACGCGGCTTCAGCTAAAAATCAAATGAATGTTAATACGATTGAGAGAGAAATTGACCAGACCTTGGTGATGGATAAACATTATCGAAGTACAAATTTACCGAGTTTATGGAGGATGATTGGAACAATTAATTTTGATAGTTTCCGTGCTTATTATATTAGTGATGTGGAAAGTAACGCAAACAATTATCCTTTCCTTTCAGTATTTTTCAAACACGCTAAACAATTAGAATTTCTCAAACATCTTTTACCCATTGTAAAATTTGTGCAACTTTTGAATTCTAAACTTGGATATTACTTGACAAGACAACATGCGAGAGAAATGAGCTTTAGGGATTTCATTGAAAGTGGTGGTGAAAATTCTGAAATGTTCAATATGGCCTTTGAAGACTTTAAACTTGGTTGGAATACAGTTAAACATAATGTAACACGGTTTCAATGTCATGAACTACCAAATATACCAGACATGGATGCCGGACTTCGGATCGCTTTAGGTTTAATAGAAGCCAAAGATGAGGGGATTTTCTTATGTGCGATTTTACATTATTTAGTTAATTTGCAAAACACTTTCCTACGAGAAGTCATGGCAGTTCCACCTGGGACTTGTAAATCTCTCAAGTTTTTAGATGAACCGGAATTTGACGAACAAACAAAAGTTGAATTAATCAAAACAGATAATCCTAATAGATATTTCATTCAATCTATGCGTATTGATCGTGCACGGTCCGGGAACATCATAAAATTTACTTGGGATGACGAAATTCTTGCGTATAGCCAAAGAAATTTCGAAGTTGCCAAAGGACGAGGGATCGTTTATGATTTAGCAAAAATTGAAGCGGAATTAGCAAATATTTTAGTTTTTGACAAAGTTTATATAGAAACGGCAAAACCAGAATCTCAACTGTACTTGGAATCTTTCCCATACCAGATGGAACCGTTCCAAGGATGTATGGGAATCCTCTACTATATTAAGGATTTAATACCTCAAGAACCAATTCCAATTGATAAAATGAATTTGTTAAGTGTTGGAAATTCTGTTTCAATGTATTCTCCTGGTTCAGAATTAACCTTGGAAAACGCGTCAGAGACCTTATCATCATTGGAAATTCTTCTGTGTTTTGTTAAACGTACAGCAGTTGGAGATGGGGAAAGATCCATTAAAGATTATGTCAAACAATGGATTAAATTGTCATCATTAGTCGAACATGCAGGGTTCTCCAAAATTTTAAATATCGATTTACGACTTAAACATTTGGTAGCTTTATATGAGCTCGTTGAAGAACAAGTTGCCAACTTTAAAATCAAATATGTTCACGAAAAATATAAAGTTCCCCTTTCATATGATATGGAATACGACATACTTCGAACTGTAGATTTTGAACAGCAAACTGTAGGAAAAGATTTGATACCAGCAGAAGCGTTTGCAGTAGCTTTAAAACGATACATGTTACGATTTTTAATTACAGAAATTCATAAAGAAACGGATCCATTATATTTTTATTTACAAGATGATACATTAAATTTCTGGCCGTCAACAATCACGGAGAAACTTGTCGAAGAATTATTCCCACAAAATTTAATGGTGTGTCACACATCTGCTGCTTATGAATTTGCAAATAAAAGGATCGAGGTAAGAATATTTACTTAAATGTGTTAAATTATATAACTTTGGTTATTAAATTATTATTATATTTAGTTGAAAAAACAAGAGTTGAGAAAACAAGCGCAGAGAAAACAATCGAGAAGTCAGGCTAATAATGACACACCTATGGGTGGTAAATCGGGGTCAAATAAGAAAACCAAAAGAAGGAATAATTATGATGCTGCATAAAAAATAATTCTAGTTCCGTAGTATAAATAATCTTTATTTTTATATGCTTACAGTCGACTCTGGATATAACGAACCTGCCGTTCCAGAAAATTTGGTTCGGTATAGAGTTCGCTATATGATATCGAACTGTTCGGTATATAAAACTGACCAATAAAAATACAGGCTCGTGATCACTCCGTAACAATAAAATTTATATTAAAAAGTTGGTATTGCTGCGCAAGTCAAACATTAGTTTTTAAAACAATGTTTTGTATAAAAAGATTATCACGTTATCAAATAGATTATCCATAATTTATAGTGTAACATTTTTCAATTACACAATCTCATATGCTTCATTTTAAATCGCGTGATAGTATATATAAATATTATGCCATCTGATTAATCAATCTTTAAGGGGACAAGGCCATGCAAAGTAAATTTTCAGATTCTGTGGATTTTTTTTTTTATAGTAAAATATTTTCATAGAAAATAAAGCTTTAATCTACCAATAAAATTACCACTGTGTTGTCACATGATAAACTTTTTATATATAAACTTTTTTGTTTAAAATTTGACCCGGCGTATTAAATGACGTAACTGTCTGGTTATATCACGTGACTTTCAAAATATTTATTATCGTTACGTAGAACCCAACCCCCCAATTTAGAAATTCAACGCGATCAAAAATTATATAAATGTTTAATAAGCACCTTTACATTTCTTCTTTTTTCTCAACTCTCTCAAGTTAAAAAAAAAATATTTTAGAAAGAAATACTGGTACCAGTCGCTCACATAAAATAATAAAAATAAAAAAAAATGTTTTTATCGCCTATCCCTTTTTTGTTGGCTTTTTCCTTATATCGATATGTCGTAAAGTAAGTATTTCCTTGTTCCACAATCTAACGACGATGTCAATCCGTCCCTTTGCTGAGGTCTCCTTTCGGATTGCATGGCTTTACATGCTTTCATTAGTTTGTAGAATTGATGACGCATACGTGTGGATCGTTCGTGACCACCAAACGCTCTTATTGTATTGAAAGGCCACTTGCAAGTTTTCCCTTGCGAAGACAAATCACCTTTGGTTAGTTATAGCTTGCTATTTTTCCCTTACGAAGACAAATCAACCTTTGGATGGTTATAGCAATGCCAAAATACTTAATAAGTTTATCTATTCGGTTTACTGAATTTTTTTTACTTTTTTTTTAGTGAAAAATTCATCATTTGCAGATAAATAGATCTGCAAACAATTAATTCTACGAATGTGACGAAGTTACTAATAACGATGTGTCATATTTATTTAATGGACCCTCCAATAATATTTGAAAAAGAAACTTTTTTTAATAACTTCGTGTTATAATCAGTTATTTTTATTTTTACGACCAAAAGTCTTTTTATCAATAAAATTTCAAAAAACCAAATTTCGTTTCACAATACATTTTCTCATTATCTATTGTGAATTAAAAAAACTATTCGCTTTTTCTTGTATTACTTGTAACATGTTTAAGAACAAGAACCATTGTCAGACTAAATGTAACGTGAGGGTAATAAGATGTTTGATAGTAACTTCACGGATTACTTCACAATTTACGGAGTTCACGCTACGGTAAGTAATGCATGATTGGTTAGGATATGGCAAAATCTAACCAATCAAATGCATTACTTACCGTGAATGTTGAGTATTGTGAAGATACAAAGAAAAGAAATTATAAAAAATTAAGTAAACCAAGAAATGACGAGAACGGATTTGATTATAAGTCAATAATGTGTTAATACCATAAAAATTCGTATTGTTAGATATAATTCCACTCGAAAAAAATCATAAACATTCGCCTTGGTTAGTCTTTGAAAATCAAATTATGACCATATTATTAGGATTCCAAGTAGTTCTAAATATATTTTCCATGCGATATTCATAACTGCATAATTTTTATGCTTTACTTCGTTAATTAACTTCGTTGTTTTAATATTTTTTATTTATTTTTATTCTTCCGATTATTATTTTGCATAGCTTAATTAATGAGCGTTTAGTGATTAACACTTATTTGAGTTAAAGAGCGTCAATGTTGAGATAACGCTGATTAATTAATTTTATTAAATAACATTACATCATAATTATTCAATTGCTTATTAATAAAACCCTTCTGCTTACATTAAAATATATAAATACATAAACGAAAGAATTGAATACAACAGCATTATATTTCGAAGTCACGAGATAAATTTTTCATATAAAACTTTTTTTGGTTAAAATTTAAAAGGTGACCCGGCCGGGTGACGTAATAAAATTTAGTTTAGAATCGAAAGCTTAAAGACGGGTTGGAGTTTATAGTCTTCCTATAATAAAGTCTTATTGGAAAACCTCGGAAACTCGAAACCATAATAAAATCCTGTCGCAAGTCAAAGCTATATTATATTACAGCTGTTTTCATAACGATAAGGCATGGGACACTCGGCAAATTATTTGCTGACAACCCAGCAACTCGGATTGCCAAAAAATAACAATAAACGCGTATAACTATTATTTATTGGTTGGGGGGTAAAATATCGGTCACCCCGAAGGGGTGACACGATATTTTATCCATCTAACCAATAACTAGTCTAGTATATTGCGTCAGTCACACAAAGATCATGCTTTAAATTAATATTGTTATAATAATAATATTTGTAAAGTATAAAAAGTCTATTATATTTGATATTTAGCCGTTGGCAAAAATATCAGTCCATCAAAATCAGCATGATCCTAATAGACTGACCAATAATATAAATTACACATTTGAATCTTAACAAAAATGCAAATTATTTAAGTCGCCAAATTATAAAACATTAGGTATTTATTGGCCGTCACATGTTTTATTATTATTTTTCTAGCAATCTGATTTGCCGGGTTGATGGTAACAAATTTGCTGAGTGTCCCTTGACTTATGAAAAGACTTATTAACAATCTAAAGTTTCGACTTTGCCATTTACTAAAATAAGTTTTGCCAGGCAACTAAATCGCAAAATCAATTTCATGGAACATAATTTCTCTAAATAATCTCAAGTTATTTCAATTACATATCCTTATACGCCATTTAAAAAAAAAACAAACAAATAAACGAGTTAATTTCAATAATTTGTAATTGATATTTTAAAAGTTATTAACCACATGCGTGAGATAACCTTGAAAATGTCCGAATAGAAAGACTATCGGGAGTGAACCGAGAATTTTCTCAGATAGAAAAATAACATGGTGAAATATATATGTAACCAACTATAAGTCCTAATTCGAAAGAAACGACAAGGTACCGTAGCTTAAGCAAACACATGGGAGGTTTGCTATTAAAATCGAGTTATTAACATAGTAAATCATATGATCAGAAACGTGATTTCAATAGCAAACCTCCCACATTATTTTTATTTGTTTAGTTAAATATAATAAGAAAGAAATAATAAATATGGTCGCTCGGTAGATTTTATTCTTCCGACCTATTATTATTGATGAAATGCGGAAATTTTCTTAATTGTTTCAAAATCATTCGCCAAAGAAAATTCTAATTTTACAATAAAAAGAGTGTCTGTATTTTTATCTTAATTGATTTATTATTGCGTTTTTTTTTCATATTTAGAACTACAGTGGCTTCCAAAAAAAAACGCACCACTATATTGCTTATTAATCATGTGCTTTATGATTAATAAACAAAATCCGATCTTCATAATACAGCAATTTTAATATTACTTATTGATAAATCGGAAAAATTTTTATCACGTGATTATTTATTAAATGATGGTGCGCTTAATATGGCGCTTTTGCAAATATAACAAATTTTTTAAATTTTTTTAAAAAAAACTAAATTAATCCCAATTAAAAATTTTACCAAATATTCTCAGCATCGAGTATAACCACTTTTTGCTTTGATTACATTATTTATTCTTTCTGGTATTGATTCTATCAATTTGATGCATGTTTCTAATGCAGTTTCTTCCCATATCTTATGAATTTACTCCCATAACATATCCTTCCCTCTAATTTCAATATCTAATGCTCTAATATGATGATCCAAATCATTCCACAAGTGTTCAATTGGATTCAAGTTGGGAGATTGTGGTGGCTAAGATAAAAGCTTTACATTATTGTATTCAAACCATTTTTTAGTTAGTATAGCAGTATGTTTGAGGGTCATTATCTTGCATAAAGATAATATTATCAGTACTTAATTCATAGTACTGCAAAGTCTCATAAAGTCTTCATCCAAAATCTTAAGATAAAGTTCTGCATCAAGCTTACCATCTATTTTACAAAGATAACCTACACCACAAGATGTAAAACATCCCTATACAAAATCACTTCTACCACCAAACTTAACAGTAGATTTAATATGAGTATTTTGAAGGGATTCTCCTATTTATTTCTAATAATATTCACATCTATCTGAACCAAATATTTGAAATTTGAACTCATCTGACTATAAAATCTTGCTCTATTTATTTATTATCTAATCCTTATATCTCTTTGCAAATATAAGGCATTTTTCATGATGTTTTTTTGATAAAAGTAGCTTTTTACGCTTTATTCAAGCTACCTAACCATTTCTTTTTAAAGCTCTATGAACAGTGTTAGTGCTGACTTCAATATTGTCAGAAGTTGTAGTGCTTTTTGGAGTTAAACTACGACTATACATTCCTTTATCATTAAACTTCTTATAAAAGAGCATTCATCTCACTTATTAGTTTTCTTGGATGACCTGAATCTGGTTTGTTTTTAACTTTACCAGTCTCTTTATATTTTTTTTGAGTCTTAAAATAGTTGTATAGCTTTTACAACTGACTTTAACAGTAATTTCTTTTAAAGCAAAGCTGTTTTTAAACAGTATAATTACTTATGCTCTCTGTTCAGAAGCTAACTAAACCTTAAAATAATAATACAATAAAAAGGTTTTTAAAGGAATGTGAGTATGCGAAAGGAAGTATTTTTTATAAAATTTATTATTAATAAATAAAAAAAATTTTTTTATTCAGTTTTATTTTTTTTATCAAATGACAAAAATAATGCACCATAGTTTTGAAAAAAAATATATGTAGATCAATCTATGTAATACAAAAAAGAATTTAATTATATTTATTTTGAAAATTTATACCTGTATTACTTATTTAAAAATATTAAATTAAAACAAATTTATTGTTGATCGTAAATATGTGACTAGTAATAAGCAGTATAGTGGTGTATTTTTTTTGAAAGCCACTATATATAGATTTTAATGCACATCAAAATAATAAACTTTTTATTTGTAAATAATGAATAATTTGCATACATAATGTATGGCTTAATTATGCTAAAAAGCTGGTAGCATATTGCTTAACTTTATTTGGAAAGATGATTTGAAAATAATCAATATATATAAAATGAAAATATTTAATGGTAACAAATAAAAAATTTAAAAAATATATTTACCAAAGAAATAAAAGTAATAAAAAAGCAGTTATAAATGAAGATAAGTGTGTTCAAACAAGTTGTTTTTACAGACTTGAGACGATTTATAAATATTTTTCTTAAAACAAAATATTTGCAATATATTAGAACCTGTTTTGGATGCATCTGATTCTCCAATATTAAATAGTAATTTAGATAAAGTTGGTAAGCATATTATCAAAATAAGTTGATCTACAGGCTTGAGTCGATTTATAAATGTTTTTCTTATAATATTAGAGCTAGTTTCAAATCTAGATGCTCCTATTTTAAAAGAATTAAAGGGTATGAATATTTATTTATTTGTTAAGTCAAACTATAATTCTTTAATAATTAAGATTTTTTTAAAATAATAAAATAAAATTCAATAGTTAGTGATATACTATAGAATGTAAGTTATTTAGTTTTCCTATTGATATATTTTTTACATGTAAATTAAACTTTTATTTAAATTTCTAATGAGTAATTATATATACTAAGGAGTAAGTTATTATAATTCTTTTAAACTTATGGACTAAAATGTTTAACCTTTTAAAAAAATTAGTTAAGTTATTTTTTATTCAAAATTATTCTTATATAATAATTAATTAAACTTTATTAAAGAAATTAAAAAATTTATTAAAAAATAAGTATAAAATAATAGTTTTATTTTATATTAATTTTAGTTTAATATAAATTTAGTAATTATTTTTTTCTTTTAAAATATATGCATATTATCTTTCTATAATCTAGATTACCTGATGATTAGAAAATTAAGCTATCTATATTTTTTAACTATTTCTTAAATAAGGATTTTATTTAGATAAAATTTAATCAAGTATATTTTATTTTTTACTTTTACAAATATTAACTAACTTATTATTTATATGTTAAATAAGTCTTTATAATAATTATTAAATAAAATCAGTTTAAAACTAAAATAACAAGTTAAAAAATTCTGTACAGTTATATTCATTAAAGTTATAATAAATTTTTAATATATTTATTTGTATAATAAATTATTTTTTAAAATTAATTTTTAATTTACAAATTGATAAGATTAAACAAATTGTTAAATCCAATTACTATATAAAATTAATAATTATAAATAAAAAAAATCTATTATTATTATCTTATAAATTACTATTATTTCAAGTTACTGTATATATAAATTATTTTTCTTATTTTTAAATACATATATTAAAATTCTCATAAAATAAAAATGTTAATATACAATTATTAATAATCAATCATTTTTTAATATTTAAAAATGATAATTAAATACCATTTTGCTTTTTATTTTATTTTATTAATTTTTTTATAAAAAAAAATTTAAATTATGACTATTTAAGAATATATTTTAAAACTTAAATAGTTTTCAATAAAATAATAAATAAAATATAAATAATTATTTATTTATTATCTTTTATCATTTATTTAAATATAAATAAAATCACACTAATAATTCAAAATATATTTTTAATTTCAAAATACTTATTAAAAAATTTTTCATTAATTAATTATATAATATTAAGTAACAAATATAAGTAATAATTAGTATATGTTATTTAATAAATCATATATGCTAATTAAGAAATTTGATGATTTTTTTTAAAAAAAAAAATAAAAAAAAGCTTAAAACTTATTTTAATTTATATTTTAATAATTGGATAATTAGCTATTAATCAATTTTTATAATAAAAAGTGAATATAATATTTTTTAACGGTTAATATATTGAAATGCTAAAAAATATATATTATTGTTTTATTTTTCTAGTAAATAATTTTTGTTTTATTATATATATTTAAATATAATATTTAATATTTTTTTTTTTATTTTTAATTTTTCATATAAATTTTCAAATAATAAATGGATCTTTTTAGAATTAAGTATTATCTTAAATATATTAATAAATATTACTATTTGAAAATCAAAAGTGTTTAATATTTTTTTTTTTAAAAAAAAATGCTTTATTTTTCTAATTTGATATTAATAATCAAGAATTATAAATAATATATATAATAATCTACTATATTATTATATAAAAATCATATATAGTAATATATGAATAAATTTCAAAGATTGATAATAATATTTATTTTAAAATATTAATATAAAAGATTATCAAATTTTTTGGTTTAGATTTATTAAGTGTTTTATTTTTCATATTTTTTCAAGAATTATGTTTTTTATATTTTATATCATTTGAAGTAATATTTTTTTCTGATCCAAAAGTATTTTTATTTTATTTATTTTTTATTTTTTTGATATTTTATTGTAAGCTTTTTTTATCTGATTCTTTAAAAGTAAGGTGAATTATAAGTGTGCTGAATTCAATAATGTGTTAATTATAAAAAGTGAATGTAATTTTATTAACTTAGAATATATTACGAATGATTATGAATTTATTATAATTTAAAAAAAAGAAAATTACTTTTCTTTATTATAATAAGTAAGAAAATTACTAAAAGGAAAGCTAGAAATATTTTAAAATGAAATTCTTTAATAAAATATTATAATTAAAAATTAAATAATAGCTTACAAATAAAATAATAACATCATTTACTAATTCTTCAAATCATTCCACAATATTGAAAGAATGATAGCAATTGTGGATGAATTGATGAATACTAAATTGCATTCACGTTTGACCTATTATTGACATTGGAATTGTTTAATATCACAATTGGAATTATGGGT
>CAJVPP010001792.1:0-17884 GCA_910592005.1 Funneliformis mosseae
AGTCAAAAAAAACACCAACTCGACTTGATTTGAACTCGACTCAGCTTATCTGACTCGTGAGTTAACTCGACTCGTCCAGAACTCTAATTAAATATATAAAATCTTCACAATATAAAAGGCAAAAACTACTAAAAAATTTTTTGAATTAAAAATTTTTTAATAGTTTTTACTCTTTCTATTGTAAAGTGCCTATATTATAAAAAAATTGCTAATTATTATTGAATAATAATAATTCTGTATATTATGATTTTGAACTTCAAATCAAATCTTTCATTAAACATATTACAAAAATGTGACTAATTATTATTGAATGATAATAATTTTTATATATTGTAATTTCAAACTTTAAATTAGATCTTCATTAAACATATTACAAAAATATAGCTAATTATTATTGAATAATAATAACTTTTATGTAATACAATTGCAAACTTTAGTAAATGTTGATAAAGAATCTAACTTTTTACGTTTAAATATAATAATTTAATATCATTTATTTTAAATAATATTTAATAGTATTGATTCTAATATTAATTTATTTTAATTTTTAATAAAAATAAAAAAAATTAAATTTAATTAAATATAAATTTTTAAAAAAAATTGTTATTGTCTGAAAAATTTAATTAATGATAAACTTATAGATAATTAAAGGTGAATCAGTATTATTATCAAAATATTATCATTGAAAATTGTATTTCATTTTGAAATAAAAAATTTGAAATCATGTAAAAATTTAATAATTTATCAAAATTGTAATTATTAAATAATTTTGTAAATTAAATTATATATAACATGTAAAAATAAAATTACAATTACAATTTATAATTACTAGCTAATTTTGACTAAATAGAATTACTTATTACATATAAAATATTTCAAATCTCTGATATATATCAATATAATTTTATATAAAGTATTTTTTTCTTTTTTCTTTAATTATTAAAAATTTATTTTATAATTTTCATTTTCAAAAATGCTAAACATAATCAATTAGAGTAATATGAAATTTAACTTTTGATAAATAGAAAAAAAGTAGAAATTCTAAATATTGAAATATGTTTAAGAGATCTAAATTACTTTTTTGAAAAAGAGTTACAAATAACTAAATATGAATTTAATATAGAAGTTATGCTTTTGCAGTATCAAGTAAAGTTTAAAGAAAAAATTAAAGATTATAAAATAAGTAAAATCTTAATTAAGAAAGCTTATAATATTTAGTAATTGTATAAAATAAAATTTATAAATAATAAATTTATTAGTTAATTGAACTCTATGTAAAGAAAAACCTAAAGAAAAGTAAAGTAAAATTGGCAAGACTTATGAAAAATAATTTATAATTCTATTTTAAAAAAATCTAGTAAGTATTTAACAATACATCTGTTTGATATTTATATTAAAATTTAGTTATATTCAAACTTTTTATTTTTTAATTTATTAAAAACAAACTGAATTTAAACTAAATTTTAATATTTACTTTACTAGAAAATTTAAATACTTCTCATTTTTTAATCCTCTTTCTCTACAAAGATCTGTATCACTAAAAAGATCTACCTTATCATCATTACTATCTAATATTAAAACACCATTATATATCAACAATCTCTCATTCAACTATTATCATTCCTTTTTCTTTTTCCATTTTCCTTCTTAAATTTCACATTCAGTTTTTTTTATATTTTTTTTCTGATTTTTTGTTAAAAAAAAAAATTTTTTCTAAATGAAGCTTTTCACCTCTACATAATATTTAAGATCAACAGTTATAGGCCAATCTATACCTGACCAAGAGTAAGCATACATTAACATTATAAAGACTTAAATAAATAAATAGAAATCATTGAATATTGTAATCTATTAAATAAAAAGAACAGTAACAAACAGCATTAAAGTAATTTTCCAATTGGTAATTTAGTAACACAGTATTCATAAATTAGAAATTTCTGTACAGTCACAATTCATGTAATTTTAATAGTAAGTTGACTATATGGAGGGATTTTTTATAGTCACATTTTAATATAAAGTGTGTGTATGTAATAACGAAGGTATTTCATATAATGAAACATTTCGATTTCGCCTAGCATCATTAGATATCGGCACAGTACTGGATTAGGAGTAGAAAAGATTCATGGATCAACTATCAGACAACCTTTGGGTAATTTGAATATTACTGAGATAACCAATCCAGAGTATCATAGGTGGCATTTCAATTAAAACTGATGGTTCTGAAGATGACATAATTTTCGATTATGATAGTCTTATGGCAAATAAAGAAAATGATGAGCTAATTGAAGATAAGGAATTTTAAGAGGAGGATTATAATAATTGGAATAAAATTAATTTTGCTAATGTTTGAATAAATAACAAAGTCTGTTTTTTTGAAATTTTAAATTGAATAAAATTTTGTATTTGATAAATAAATCATAACGATATATTAATATAGTTTTATGATTAAAAAACAAAACACCCTTATGTAAACCACCCAAGTCTTTTATAACAAAACCTTAAGGGGTATTTTACATAGGGGGACATATCTAATGTTTGTTCACATGAACCCTTTTTTTCTTATTTGTCGATCATCGATAACGTAATAGAGAAATTCTAATGCATGAAATCGTCATCATGAAATTTCTTTAAATCACATCTAATCAAGTTTGTTCCACGATTAGAAGATCTTATTGCTATTTATATTTCGTTGGTAATTTGTTTTCGTATACCTTAATCGATATGCCAACCACTACATTTTACCCCTTATTCTTTTTGTCTTTTGACCTTATATATTTTGCTATAAAATAATAAAAATATTCACGGTGTTCATGAAATTTGGTTATTTCTACTTTTCGAAGACGTACCGTAAAAGTAATGGCATTATTCAAGCTGTTCGAGAATAAGCTTGCCGGTTCTCTAACTATATTTACAATAGAATCCTTAGGCATCGTTTCGATACAAAGTGTGAAGGCTATGTTACCGGAACCCCGATGGGGACATAGCGCTGTACTTTTAAATAACAAGTAGGTATTACATAGAAACAAAATAATGATAACAGAAAAAATTCACTTATCAATTGATATTCATTCTGTAAAGGTTTTTTTATTTTTGAATTTTTTGAATTTTAACCAGGTTTTCCATTGAATAAAAGATTGATCTGATGTTACTCCTTTTAATTCAATTTACTATAGATTATATATTCATGGGGGAAAAGCGGGATCGAAAAATGATCTTGAGTATACAAATCAACTCCTTATTCTCGATGTTTCAAAATCTTTCGCAATATCAGATCCATCGTGGGCAACACATTCTGTTGGCCCAAAAGTTGCGTACCATACAATTAGTATAGGTGGATCACAAAATGAACTCTTAGTGTTATATGGTGGCGAATATCTAAATACACCTAATGAACCTGTACCCGAAAATCCATTATTTTATTACAATACTTTGGAGGAATCACCTGAATGGTATAAAGCCAACTTAAGTTTAGGGACACCACGGAAAGAACACACTGCTGTTACAAGATTAAATGATTCCATGAATTATTTTTTTGGTGGCATACCTGATGTGTCCGACATCACGGTTTCAGCATTAGTTCAATTTCAAGATTTATTCAAGTTGGATACCAAGATAAATTCCTGGAATATCCAAAGTGTAGATCCAAATACGCCATCAGGAAGATTTCATCACACTGCAACAATTCTTCCGGATGGTAATATGTATGTGATTGGAGGGTATTCCAAGGACAAATTAGTAGACATAAGTCAAATTTACGTTTATGATACAATAAAAGAAATATGGAATGTTCAGGTATCGTAAATTTTAAGAAAATGATTTTTTTTTTTTAAAAAAAAAATTCTTTATAATTGAACCTTAAAATTTTTTACTTTAAGACTGCAGTTGGCACTTTGCCTTCGGCACGTCGAGATCATGCCGCAGTAGGAAGTAGGTAGTTAAAATCTAGTGAATAATATTCATATTAGGTTCAACTTAAGAAAGTATCTTTTTTTAATTTGTAGCACATGATGGTAAGGTAATCATACATGGTGGTGTGAATCAAGATTATCTTGGATTATTTGATGATATCGCGGTTTTGGATACAACCACACAACCAAATTACACTTGGAACGTGATTAAAGCAAAGGGCACTATACCACCAGGAAGATATTCTCACACTGCTACGATGATTGGAACTAATATGCTGGTTGCGTTTGGTATGTTCGCTTTTAAATATTCTCGCGTATTGTAAGTTCACTTGAATATTTCATTTATACTTTATTGTTTGTTTCTTTGGTTAATATTTAATAGGTTTTTTAGCGAATGATACTCCAGATAATAATATTTATGTCCTTGGTAATGGATTATTTTTTTTTTGTATTATCATTATTATTTTGGTTAAAATTTAGCATTGTGACTAAATAGAGAACGGATTTGACGTCGTTTCATTAGATACGATCACGTATACGTGGAAAGAAAGTTATTCCCCAGAAAATTTGGATTTTACCCAAACAAAGTACCCTCTTAACGATGATCCGATACAAAAAGTAAAAGCTTCAAAAACCGGGATAATAGTTGGCTCAACGATAGGAACGATATTATTTCTTTTGTTGGTAGGCGGTTTATTTTGGTTTCATCGTAAAAAAAGGCAAGGTTCCTTTTATGCAGCACCTTATCCGAGCACAAAAGAACAAACCTCAAATCAAGAAAAACCAAATAAATTTAATATCTTTTGGTGCGCAAAGAAACCAACATTAAATCAAAAAACAAAAACATTTGGCGTTCCTTCAGGTTCCACTGCTGAAGAATTACCTCGGCCAAGCATGGGCAGCGGCCTTGCTATGCCTATAGAGAGTAGTTCTCATGATAAAGATTATTCTGCAGCATTAGAAGAAAATATGATGGGTATTGACATTCAACAAACAAACTTTATGATTGTTCCGAAATCGCCCTTACGCGTTACTAATCCAGATAACTTGAGGGATGATTAGCTTAAAATTTTGTAATAATTTAGTTGTCATCTCTTTATAGCTAAGGATTGATCTTTTGTTTTTTTCCTTTTGTTTTACGTATATTTATTTCTTTTTGTATTATTTCTCTTTGTAAATTATTTGTACAAATAATTTTTAAAAAAATTTTTTTTTTTTCCATTAATATTTAGCGGTACTTAAAATTTCTTATAATATATATTGTTGATTAGGCACAATTCAATAAGAAACAATTGCTAAAAAAAAAAAAAAAAAAAAAAAAACTATCGAAAGCCTTGTAATTTAAAGTTAATAAAATCATTTTTCGAAAGATTAACATACAGATCCCTATTTAATACTGGTATTAGGGTGGCCCATTTTCTGCGGCGGCATAATATGCGGAGAAATCACGATTTTTCGCAATAGCATATGCTGTCGCAGATTTAATTGGTCCGCATTTTTCGCATATCATATAGCATATCCGCAGTTAAGATCTATAGATTAAGAAGATTAAGATCGTGTGCTCAACAACATCATTATAATAATTAGTTTATATTCGGAAATTCAAGAATTTAAAAATCCAACAGATCAAATTATGCAAGAATGGAGAATTTATTGTAGTTTGGAAGAGGAGTTTGATGATGGTGAGTTTGATTTAAATATCTATTGGAAAAACAAAATAAAAAGCTTACCGAATTTAGCAAGACTAGCCTTAGGGATATATTTGGCTTCCGGTATATCTCGAGTAGATGTAGAACGAAGTTTTTCAGACGACATGCTCTTTCAGAAAATTCAGAAAATTCAATTGCTTGCTTTGAATTTTTTGTATTTTAATAATCAAAAATTTGTAATTGCATAATAGAGTTTTAAATAAAGTAATTTGATCGCATTTTTTAGCATTTTTTTGAAAAAAACAAAAAAAACGAAGCATATTTTATAAAAAATTTTCGAATATACTTGCATATTTAACTATATAAAGCAAGCATAATTTGAGTTTAACGCCACAGAAAATGGGCCACCCTAACTGGTATTGGCTGGAAAAAAAACAATGACACAATTATTATCTATTACGAAAGACGTAATTGGAAAGGTAAGTGATACAGAGATAAAACACAACAAATAAGTTCATTTTTTTTTTATTCAAAAAAAAAAAAAAAAACCGAATAAATGAGTGATTCAATAGAAAATCCTACAACTCAAGAAATAAAATTACAGCAGGACATTTTAGAACTGAAAACTATACGGTAAATATTTAAGTTTAATTTGTAATGTTAAAGTTATTAATACTGTTTCTCGCGAATTTCGATTTTTTAAAATTTACTCGTTACTCATTTACTAGAGTGTTCTCTGGAACCTTCAATGTTAGCGGACAAGACGTTACAGAATCTCTTTCACCTTGGCTCCAATGTGATTATGATATCGATATTTATGCCATTGGGTGAGCTTTTTTGATTTAATTAGAATAAATTGTAATAATTTGATGAGACTAATTAAATCAAACCTATATGTATTCAATTATCAAAATCACAATTGATCGATTTTCCTTGTGATCATATAGCAAAATTTTGCTTTTATGCCCCTGTTATTTTCACACCAAATTATACGAAAACTTTTCGAAATAAAAAAAAAAAATAAGCGAGGTATAATATAAAGTAAATTATAGGGACTACATATAGGTTTGATTAAATTAGTCAATAAACTAATCATCAATTCATCACAATTGTAGATTTCAAGAATTAGATCTGAGTGTAGAAGCGTATTTGGTATATGATGGTACGAGAGAATCTAATTGGACTACCGCTGTTTTGCAAGCTTTAGGTGATAAAGCTGATAATTATTGGAAGGTATATAAATTTTTTATAAACATTTTATTCACTTGGAGGTGATTGATATCACTTTAACTAAGCATTTGGTAGCATTGATGCTAAAAGTTAATGTTTCATGTAATGCATGAGTCTTTCCTTATCATTTAGTACCTTACTACCAAAAATATTTTTATTCGATTATTATAAAGTGATTGAAATAGTTTGTTTTTAAAAATTTCAAAATTGGAGAATACCCCATGAGGAAACTAATCGTGAAACTTTTATATTCGATTTAGATCATGTCAAAACAACTGATCGGAATGCTTCTTATAGTCTTAGTGAAAAAAGTACATGCGCCATACGTTAAAGAGATCAAATCCGATTGTGTCGGTGTCGGCTTAATGGGCATGATGGTATGAATTAATATAGGCAAGCACAATATGGGAGGCATTCAAATGCGCAAATTTTGTTTGTGTGACCCTCTCTTTCCTTCTTTCTCAAGTTCTTTTTTTTTTAGTTTTTGAATGGAAAGTCCTTTATTAATCGAATAACTTTTTTATTTAGGGTAACAAAGGTGGGGTAGCTATTCGATTCCGATTTTATGATTCATACCTATGCTTTGTAAATTGTCATTTAGCAGCTGACCCTAATGGACTCGAAAGAAGGAATCAGGATTATTTGGATATCTGTCAGCGAATCACTTTTCCTATTAATATGAGTGAAGGTTATTCATCATTATATGGTTGGGTTGGTGATTATATACCCCCATATGCCAAAAATGCAGTTGCTGGTATGGGAGGGATGGTAGGTATTAGTGGAAATACAAGCACAGCGCCTAACGATAATAAAGTAGGTGCGGGTCAGGTTATGCCCATATTTGATAACGAGTAAGTCATTTTTATTTTATTAACATGATCCCACATGACCTTATAAGATATTGACATATTATCAGTCATTTGATTTGGATGGGAGATTTAAATTATCGAATAGACATGTTATCAGAACCTGAGGTAAAATCTATGTTGGAAGGAAATAAGACAAAATTATTATTGAAGTTTGATCAGGTATGTTCCATAAATGGTCTTTTCATTATAATAACATTAGGTTTTAATCCTTTTTTTTTTTCTAGTTGAACATCCAAAGAGATAAAAAACAAGCATTTAATGGATTTGAAGAAGGAGAAATCACCTTTCTTCCTACTTATAAGTATGATTTTGGAACAAATGAATGGGACACTAGGTAATTATTAATGTAACTCTTTAAATCAATTTTTTAATGTTTTTGATTTATACCACTAAAAGTTGATGATAAAACAATTCTACTTAGCGAAAAGAAAAGAACTCCTGCATGGACGGATAGAATATTATGGAGAAGTCAGGATAATGAATGGTGTAAATTACTCCGATATAAAAGTCATATGAAAATTGCATTAAGTGATCATAAGCCTGTGAGTGCAATTTTTGAATTGAAGGTAAGATAATTACTTTGATTTGATTTTCGAAATTTTAAGTGGAAATTTAAATTTTTTTTTTTGTCCTTTAAATTATATAGATTAAAATATGTGCGAGGGATGATTGGATCATATTAAAAGATAACATGTATGAACAGGTATGATACCATTAAACTTCTTTTTTTTTTAATTACGCGACATCAAATTATAATAACTCGAGAATCATTTTTATTATTAGCATACAGAAGTAAATAATATTCCGACAAACTTAATACAGGAGAGAGAGAAGAATGCTGAATGATGAATGATGAAATTGATCCATTCCTCCAAATTATATTTAAAGTGTATAATATATTTCAAAGAATTAATTGTACTTTTAATGAATAGATTTTTTTTTATTCTGAATATTATATATGTATATGTATATGTATATTAATATTCCTCGAGAAAGTTAACATATAGTGTTACCTTAAATCTTTCTGACCAAAATATTTTCTTACAATAGTAATAATTATATTCAAGGAAGCCAACATAAGAAGGTCTTCCTCATCTGCCTATTAAATAAAAGTCAGAAATATATATATAAGCATAAAATCCTCGTCTTTTTTTTAATTAAAACATTTGGTAAATAAGAATTCGTTACCAATTGCCGAAGTTGAATGCACTTCTCACTCAATTGCCTCAAAATTGCCATCTGATTAGGCATCAAGAGGTTGTCAATACGTGCAAGCAACGCGAAGAGCCATTGGGATTGTGCAATTGTGATCCCATTAGAAATCCATTTTTGATGATATGAAAGCAGCGTGATTGTTGTAACCTATGCAACGTTGAATTTAAATATGTAAATGTAAATGATTTTAACTTCAGTAATAAAAAAAGAAAAGTGTCATCTCTTTTTTTCATACCTGGTCTATTTTTGACACGACACTAACAAGCGGCAAAGTCATCTCATCTATATCACCTTCATATTCTAATCCTGCCAAATTCAACGATTCATGTGTCGAATTTACTCCATAGCAAAATTTAAGCCATCCATCTTCATCATTTCGCGCTGGTAGCTTGATTGGTGATTTATTTCGTGACGATCCAAATATTTTCCGTCGTTTTTCTAATCCCTTGCGTTAACGCGACCGATTAAAATTTAAAAAAAAAAAGAAATAATTTTAAATTATATATAATATTAAAAAAAAAAAATTAAAATTAATTAATAAAGAACGTACCTGTCTGATTAAATCAAATCTCGTTAAAAATCTATTTTCCCATTCTTCTTTTACAAAATTATTAGAATTTTGATCAAAATCATCATATTCTGTTTGATTTTCCCAACCTCTTTTAACCCATTTCGCCATTCTAACTCCTTTAGACTGAATTATTGGATTTTTAGTCTTAACAACAGTAGGCCTTTTTATAGCTTCTAACCTCACCATACGCAAATATTCTTCTCCAGTCGCAGGAGGTCTATCACGTGGTAAAGGTTTTTCGGAAACGGGAAGTGCTTTTTGTATTAAAACTTCGCTATTGTCCTCGTCCATGTCCTTGCAAATGTCTTTTTCAAATTCTGCAAGTATGGGTTCCTTCATTGAAGACGGAATCGCTTAGAAGCTTTATTTGACTTGGAACACTTTTTTTTTTTTTTTTTTTAGAAATGGCCGATCAGCATAATCTCATTATAATAATGCTATATATACTTCTTGTTTTTCTTTCCATCAATAAAGTCAAATGATCGAGTATAAAAAATGCATTACTAATCAAAGTAAAAATAACCCAGCAATTAAATTTGAATTTTTAAAACCTGAGGGAAAATGTTATATCGTAAAGGTGTTTTAGTTCACTCACCTTGTAACGCCCGAGGATTCTCCCAAAACGGCATCAGTTTTTATTCTGAAAGGTTATTGGTAATGTCACTACTTACAATGAAAGTTCAAATCCGCCTCTTCTCTGGTCGATGATTTTCGCTGAATCAACCCGATTGAAAAGTTTTCCATGGGATTCGACTTTGGGATTTCGTTGACCTAATCATGTCATTAATAATTTATGAAATTTAATCGATAGGATTGATGGTTCATAACGCATAGAAACTGGTAGGTACAAAGGGTTCGTTAGGATTGTACTTTATTGCTGTCTCCTAAAAGTTTCCGAGTTTCTATATATGTAATTGTGCAATTTATATGAGCGATCTCTCAACCATTTATTCCCAAAGAGTACTTTCTGACAAGATTCCCCGAAGTGAAGGATAGATAAATGGAATGGGTCTTAATAGGATTGGGATTATTAATCGATTATTTTTTTTTTTAATTCATAATGTTCATTGTTTTGAATGGATCATCAGAGAGTAGCATTTTGCATAGCATAATAAAATTCATTAATCATTAAAGCCATTAAAGGCAATATTATAAAGAAAAACTCTTCAAGAAATAATGGTTATCTTTTATGTAAATATTGTCATCAATTCAAAATGAATAAGATTCACCGGGATATTATTATGTTTTTCGCGCGTAAATATGTAAATGGGAACCAGGTCCGCTGTTCGTTAAATCGCACAACAATTACGTAAGCTGGTTTCATAGATACGTGTAAATCATAATAAGGTAGTTAGGGCGCTTTAAAAACAAACGAAATGTTTTAATGGAACAAAAGAATATATTGGATGCATTAAAATCAACCAAAAAGTTCACAATTCATTCTTAAAAAATACAAAAAATTACAAAAAAAAAAAAAAAAAACAAAAAAAAAATGTTTCACGGGAAAACGGTTTACGCTAAATAATTGTAATGACAAAAAGAAATGAAATCGGAACCTTGACCAGTTATATGAATCATTATGACTTTATTATGACTTTTTAAAGGTCCGACAACGAAAATCGATGGTGGATCGACGCAGTTCTCCGGAGGGTAAATCATTGAACCGTCAAGCGTGAGTGTTACATTACACAGATTTATTCCCTTGTAGATTAAATTTGGCATCTAACACGGACATATTTAGGCACAATCAGAAACAAATTAACTTACATTTAGGAACAATGCTGTATGGAACCCGAAAATAATGTATTACAAATCCTGGCTGCCACTGACCTGGTAAGAAAGTTTTCTTTGTAATTCAATATCACTCGTATGTCGCAATTTTTTTTTTTAATTTATCTTGCATAATGAATGGTAAAAAGTTTTCACTAGCATGAAATCATTAAAATATGGAAATTGCTATTGTTTATTCTTTATGGAAAATTATTGTGAGTTGACCATCATCTTGCTGAGGAGCAACCTTCAGAACGTGAAAGAACATGATGAAACTTTTTATGCTTTGTCGTTAACAGTTTGATATTAAATTTGAGTAAAAGATTAATTAAAGAATTTAAAGAATTAAAATAAACAAATTTTTTTTTTTTATAGATATAATTTAGTATTATTTTCTTTGTAAGATTGGTGCAATCTGAAAAGGTTGTTCGCAATTCGTCACTGCAATTCTAAAAATAAATAAAAAAAGATCGTTCAACTAGACAAATTTAGGGCCACCGTTTCATTTTAAAAATAGACTTTCTATTTGTTTGTTGCCTGGTAGATTTTATACAAGTTATTTTTATTTTTAAACTATACAGGAATGTTTATCGATCTTCTAGCCATATTACCCTGATTGGCCTCTAAAAAAAGTTCAACCACCACGTTGGGAGGAACAAAGTTTAATAAGATATGTTTCGAAATAATTTGAATGAAAAAAATAAAATAAATAAATAAAAACATCAAATAATACGATACGTAAAAAGAAAAAATGTTACATATTATTATCTACCCTTAAAAATAAATAAATCAATCATTACTTAATATATTATTCGGATAAATAATAAATAACTGTATGTGTGAATGTATATAAATAAATATAAATATAAAATGATCGATCGGATTCTGTGTCACGTGAACGTAACGTCATGTTTTTACATCACACATCATATCGCACATCGGTAATCTAAATGAAAATCATACCCATTAGACCGCACAATATTAATTTCTCTTTGTCATTGACCCCTTTGTTCTTCGTATGTCCCCGTTTTTGATTTTATACTATTTTATTTTACCTAAAACACCTATATCCAAAATACGTTTTCCGGGGGTGTTTAGCATAAAAAAAAAAAAAAATAAAAAATAAAACAAAAATAAAGTAAAGTAAGATAAAAAAAAAAACTATAATTAGAATTTGTTTCAAGATTGGAATGTTTTGTTCCGTTAAGTTAGCAAAATATGTACATTATTTACATTATGTAAACGCTTTTCGAGATGTGGCGAAATTTTGTTTGGATTCCTTAAACGTGAATTTGAGCGGGAGAGGATATTTTTAATTTTAGAAATGTTTTTCTATCATTTCGGAAAAAAATAAAAAAAACTTGTTTATCTATACCATGAATGGTTTGTTTCCAATGTTTATTATCGATAAAAATAGGTTCGGAATAATACAAGCTCTTGAAATGTTCAAGTCTAAAATTTTATCATATTAAAAAACCCTAATTTGGTACAAATTAAATTTCGTGCGGTCCCCGATAAAGAAATGTCAACATGGGAAACCCGCTTCAATCCTGTAAATTAGTCCCGATAATAAAATAAAGTTCTTAACGGAACCAATCAATTCGTTCTCATTCTTTAGTATGTATTTCGATATTTACCTAACGAACAATCTTTAAACGATCTTACTAATATTGTCAAATATTGGTTTGCGTCTTAAAAATCCGTTGCCCTTTTATTCCTCTTTTAAAGTAATGATATTATTAAAAGCTCCGATTGATTCGTTTATCGCCATTTGAGATTAATTTCCGGACGTTAAATTTATCAAAAAAAAAAAAATAATAGTTGATATAATTTGTCGACAATGTTTGAAAAAAAATTTTCCTTCCCTGAATATCTATCCTGTCGTGATGCGCGAGCAATCTACCTAATCTAGAGTAAATTATTTATTCCGTTTTTTTTTTTTTTTTGAAAAAAAATAAATAAATTTGTGTTAGATGTAATTGATCCCAAAAAAATCGGATTTTTTTTTGGTTTTTTTTTTTTTTATTTTATTTTATTTTGGTTCTTTGAAACAGATTGATAGTAAAACAAAGATTTTTTTCCAATCAAACATCTTTTATTATGTATAAAAAAAAAAACAATCCCTATTACAAGGAATTTGTTCATTGTTTTCAAAATTGAGAAACATATTTTTATAATATATTTAAAAATTTGAAACGCGCAATTCTAAACCCAGGACGATCCACCTTTTTGGGGATCTACGTTTAATATACAGTACATATTCCTGGAAAGTATAAAAACGGAAGATTTCTAATTTCTAAATTATTCACTCACCAAAAGAGAGAGAGAGAGAAAAAAACTTATTTAAATTCATTAGATTGAACAATCGAAAAAAATAAAAAAAATAAAAATGCCTAAAGGAAGAAAGACATCCGCTTCTAAAAAATCTTCTCAGCCAAAACAGAGAAAGAATCGTAGGCAAATTCATCTTTTCGATACACCAGAATTCCAAGCCAAATTAAAACGTTCTATTGAAGAAAATCTGGAAAAGATAACTCAAGAAGAGGGATTCGTCTTTCCAACAAACATTCCTCTCAAAGATTTAATTTCCCCTTGTAAGAGGACAAGCGGGAAAAAGGGAAAGGTGACTCGCCCTCAAAACGCATTCATTCTTTATCGTAAAGATTTACAAACTAGAATCAGAAATGAAAATCCCAACGCGGATTTTAAAGATATTTCCAAAATCGCAGGAATTTGGTGGAAATCGGAATCCTATCAAATTAAAAATAATTACACCATATTATCCACCCTTTGCGCTCTCGTTCATCAAGACTTATTTCCAAATTACAAATATCAACCGAAACCAAAGGAAAACGTGGAGCATAAAAATAAAAGTAAAAATAAAAATAATATCAAAGATAACGTCAATGATGATTTTATTAATATTGAAGATTCGAGATACGATGAAGAAGTAGAGGAACGTTATCCCAAACCGTGGGAACCAATGCCTCAAATCTTTAAGCACACTCCTGGGATTTTACAAAAGGGTCCATTATCAACGATTCCATCAACCGAAATAAAATTTTATGAAGATACATCAGCATCCTCCCATATAATACAAATTCAACAAGATAATTCCGCCGAACCCGAGTATTATGACACAACAGACTCAACATCGACAGATTACATCTCCCTGAAATGTGAAAATGAACCATCATCCGAGAATAACATAATCATGATGAATTATTTCGATGATAACACAATGAATACCAGTACACTTTCTTTTGACGGGAATCAACATGAATCCACACCGGAGGATTCTTCTAATGAAGAATTGAATGAATTTTTACCAACAACATCTATATTTCCTTTTGAAATGCAACCAGAGCTATATTATTCATCAATCGACGATTCTCACATTTATAACGATCAACTAACTACCTTACCATCTTTTAACGATCAAGGTTCCGTCAACGATATTAATGATTTAAATGCTCTTTATGAAAATGACTCGTTACAAGCATATAATATGGAATTTCTTAACGCATGGCCAAACGAGCAATTGATTAACAACCTTACAAACGTAAATAAGTAATATTATGAATTTTATACACATTTTTTTTTTTATAGATAAATGTTAAATATAGGTTTTACATAGCTGTAAATAGAAATAATATCTCGGATATTTTTGAATTTTTTTTTTTTTTTAATATGTGAGACGAAGGGTTGATTATTATTCGCCATTAGCAAGGAATAAAATGTTACATCGATAAATTTAAAAGAAAATACGTGACAATTTTTTTTTTTTTAGATCTTCTAGATAGTTAAATTCTTTTTAGAGATTATTCTCCCGATTCTTTGTTTTTTTGTTTTAAAATTTGACGTCAACATTTCCGCTATGAACTCATTATTATTACCGACTCGTGAATTATTTATTTTTGTTTTTTTCATTATTATTATTATTATATTATATATCATTATTAATGTAGGTGAGAATATTAAGAAACAATAAATTATATTACGCTTATTTAAGAATTAGTAACCTACATAAAAAAAAAATTAAATAAAAAAAATTACTTTAGGGGATACAATACGATAATTAATATTTTGCACCTAGGACTGTTTCACTTTGAATATTATAATAATTTCCATGCATGGGTTTAATAAAAATGACGTGATTTTTTAAAAAACAAGCGTGAATTAACAAAGAATGTGCAAATCGCAAAAATTAACATGATCCAAAACAAAGACGATGCGTGCTTATGTATTAAATTTAGGTGAGATCAACAAGAGAATTAATTTTTAAATTTTTTTGAAGATACCCTAACTTAGGAACCTTAACATCAAACTTATTGGGAGAGGGATCTTCAACCAATACAATGATTCCCACTATTGATTGTTTTTTTTAGTTTTATAATAGTCATAAAAGAACAAGGATCCAGGAAAGTTTTATTTTATTGTCCTTTCTCGGGCTGTCGGGTTGGTTGCCGCAGTTTCCGACGTTTGATGTTTATCAGAATGAAATTTTGGTTCTTTGTCAAGTATACTTTCGTTATATTCATGCAGTTCTTTCTTTTTAGGATTATTAATTGCATAAAAATAAAAAATACAAATTTTGTTTTGCCAAAGTTTCGCAAATTGGGATTTATCATGTAACAGGTTTGTAAAATGCTTTAAAGGAGTACATGGTAAGAAAATTTCTAACTCAATATATTAACGGTTACAGTAACACAAGTCCCCTATATTGTTATGTTGGGAACGTTTTACCTTCATGCAACCAAAATAAACTCTTGAATGTAACACATTTCTTTTTTTTTAGTAATTGATTATATAGCGTCATAAAAAAAAATTCTTTTTTTTTTCGTTCCTCTTCTTAATCATCTCGTTACATCTTGTTATCATTGTCATCATAATTCTTTCAAAATTCAATATGGGTATAACTTATATTTATGAAAAAAGAAATGGTGACACGTGTTCTATATGTTTAAATAACATTTACAAAGGTTGGTATGTCGTGTGATGATGCCACCGGGACGATCATTACCTTCAACATCCTGCATTAGAAGAATATTACAAATCAACTTTTTTTCAACTTCTTATTCTGCATCATTTGGAAAATAATCAATCGTTTTCAGTTATTGGTTATCATTTTATATATTGAATGTTTCATCAAACTCATAATGATTCTCCACTGTCAATTCAAACCATGACTTTGTTTTATCTGTGGTGATTTTTATTTAGAAATCGTTTCAATCAAATCGACAGAAGATTAATCATTTGAAAATCATTTCCAAAATCTATTTTTAGATTTAAAAAAAAAACGGATTGTTATCGTTATATTTATTTTTTATTATTTTATTATATCAATTATTTTAAAGAAATTTATTTATTTACTAATTTTCTATCTATTAAAATAAATCATTTATGTGATATATTAAAGTATATTAATTAAAATTCAATTAAAATAGCTATTTTTTATTATATAAGCTTGTGATTAAATTATTTATTTATAACAAATATCTTTTATTATCTATTAAATTATAGGGTTTACACAAAGTTGCCTGCTTATTTACTTTTGATTAACTTTATGAAAATTAAAATTTTTTAAATTAATTTATAAATATATATTATATTATAATAACTTTTATTTTTTAATTATATATTAAAATCTAAAATTATTTATAAGTTAAAAATTTTAATATTTAAAAATTTTATTATAAATCTTTGACAAACTTATTAAAATTTAATTTTAATAATATTAATCATAATTAAAGATGATGCTGCAACTAGTTCAACTAGTGATAAATAAGCATCACAGAATTGCAACTAGTTGCAACTAGTGATAAATAAGCATCATAGAATTGCAAATAGTTGCGATATTAATAAAAATTGAGTTGTAATTAGTTGCAACCAGTGACAAATAAGTATCACATAGTTGCAACTAGTTGCAGTACCATCTTTAAATTATAATAGAATTTTATAAAATAAAATTTAATATGTTAAATAACTTTAATTATAATAATTTTATGACTTATTAAAATATTTTATAACTTTTATAATAGTAAAGTGATTTAATTAATTTGAAAACATAAATTTCCAAAAAATTATTATAATAAATTTTTAAATTTAATGTTAAAATTGAATTATTTGATAAAATATATACTAAATTATATTTTTCATATAATAATTATATTACTAAATTTATATTTAATACTTTATTAAGAAATTAATACTTTTTTTTCAGTTTGTAAAAAAATTTGCTTATTAAACAATTTAAAAAATAAATTTTATAAATTCAATAAAGTTAAATCAATTTTCAGATTTAAATAAATATAATATTAAGAATTTTATATTTAAATTATATATTAAAATTATTATATTTATTTTCAGTTATCTTAATATTTAAATTAAAAGTTTATGGTTTTAGAATTTTCTCTAAGTTCTATAGGTATCTATTATACTTAAATCAACTTAACAATTTATTATATCTTAAAATTTAAGATTTATTCAATCAAACTTGTAATACAAATTCAAAAGCAAATTAATATAAGATATTATAATAAATCTTAAATAAGAAATAATATTAAAAAGTGGGATACCATGCTTTAATATAATTATATTAAAGCGTGGTATCCCACTTAGACTAGGTTATAGTACCACGCTATAATCTAAATACCATGCTATAGTCTGAAT
>CAJVPP010001793.1:0-17876 GCA_910592005.1 Funneliformis mosseae
CAGAATCTTTAGAATTTATCATTAAAGAAGATTATATTGTAGGTGAATCTGAAGATAATGATATTTTTGTAGAGGATGATTTTGAAAATTTTAAAGATTATGCACTACCAGATTACAAGCTATTTTAAAATCTACCAAATACAGAATCAATTAATAACCAATTTTTGTGGATTTTACTTTGGATCATGTCATTTTGGACAAGATTCAACATTACAGAGTCTGCAACTGAGACGTTAATAAAATTTATGAAATTGATTCTAACAGAAATCAGAGGTGACAAATTTAAAAATTTTCCAAATTTAATATACTTAACGAAAAAAGCATTTGGATTAAATGACAGATTTTACTATTTTGTTTCTTATTCCAAATGTCATAAGCTGTATCAAAAGCAGAAAGTGGTGAATTTTCAATAGAATAATATGCTGACTGTAATGAAATGTCAGCATATAGAATTTTCTAATTCGTCAATTTGCAAAATACAATTTTGCAATACTCTATTATCTCAAAAAATCATATTGACAAATCGAACTTTAATTTGACCTAATTTAATCTTTCCATTTTCTGGAATTTGATAACAACTCAATTCTATGTATTGTCAGCCTAATTTTGAAACTAGTTTGAAACAATGGATAAATCATCAGCATTTTGATAACATTATAACTGATATATATGATGGTGAAGTTTGGCAAATGTTAAAAGAATCTTCACAAGAAGATTTGGCAAATTTTTTTGAAATGAAGTAGCCGATTCTCATTTTAGATTAATGCTAAATCTCGACTGGTTCTAACTATATGGTAATACTGTTTATAGCATTAGAGTAATATATGCCACTATATGCAATTTGCCTCGTGATATTTGATTACAACGTGAAAATTTACTGACTCTTGGTCTTTTACCTGAACTAAGCGAAGTCAGTTTACATAAAATAAATCACTATTTAGCGCTGATTGTAGATGAATTAGAATCACTTTAAGATGGATTTACAATAAATAAAACATATGATATTCTGAAGGAAAAAACATTTATGCAGCTTTAATTTTTGTTTCATGTGATGTATCAGTCGCTAGAAAAATATGTGGATATATTTCGGCTTTAGTATTATGTCATAGATGTAAAAAGAAGATAAATTATGAAAATCATCAGCATAATTTTGTTGGAATGAATAATATCGATGATTGGTTCATTATACGAGATCCAATTGAGTATCATCAAAATGCGTTAGAATGGAGACGCTGTAATTCAGATGCTTTACAAAAATGATTTGTAAAGCAAAGTGGTGTAAGATGGTCTAAATTATTATGTTTGCCATATTTTAACTTTATAAAATATATCATAATTGATCCAATACATTGTCTATTTTTAGGCATTGCACGATAGATAGTAAAATAAATCTGGATTAATAAAGGGATTTGACATTAAATTTCTTGAATAAGATTCAGAAAAAGATGAACAAGTTTCAGATTCCTTTTGATCTGGATTGAATTCTAGGTAAAATTCATGAAGGAAAAGGATTTTCTAATTTTATGGTTGATCAGTGACAAATATTTTTCACTATATATGCCACTGTTTTGCTTTGAAAATATCTTTAGATTATAGATAGAAAGATTCTTACATATTTTATAAGAATTTGTACAATTTTAGTAAGCTGGATTGTAGAATCAGATTTATTACATGAAGCATATCGAAGACTAATTGAGATAGTAAAGTTAATTGAAAATAATCACGTATGTAATAAAATTACGCCAAATCTTCACTTTTTTTTCCATTTGTATGATTGCTCAAGAAACTATGATCTGTTATATACATTTTAGTATTTTTCTTTTGAACGCATGAATGGAATATTAGGTATTTTTTTTTGAGAATTTTTTAAATAAATCAGCTTACTAATTTATGAACGATTTTAGGTTTTTTATCAAATAGTAATAGAAAAATCAAATTTGAGCTAATACATTAATTGATGTTTGATATTCAAATTAACAGTATTACAAGTTCTGGTGGTATTAAGATAAAAAGGCTTAAATTGCTAGACAATCAGCCTTCAATTGGTTCTCTTTTAGATACAGATAAATTTTCTTCTGATGAAATCCATCAATTTTAGATAAATTCACAAAATATTAAGAAATCAAATATTACTGGTAGTGAACCATTTTCTAACAAATTCCTTAAATCATCATCTGATAATATAATTATTTCAAGTGAAATGCTTGATTTGATGATTGAATACTACAATATAACTTATATCATATTTGATTTTAGGAAACTATTCGATAAGGATTCAGAAGATTATATAACAATTCAGGTCAAAATGAATCAATTAAGAAGGTGTTGAATTGGTTCTGAAATCTTCAGATCATCAATGTTTTTGCAACATATAAAAAATTTGTACATTTTAGTCAAATTTATTACAAATGATAGTACAGTCGATTGTTATTTTTGGTTAAGTCTAATATTATTTTATACATAATATTGATTTGTCATTTGGAAAGGCTGAATATTTTCTAGTATTTATTCATTGGTATAAATCTGCAAGTTTTTCAAATATGCAATATTATTTTAGCAAAGAAGAAACTTGTAATGTCGAATTATAGGATATTGAATTTTATCCAGAAAGTCATGATTATATAATACCAGTTCATCATATTTTGGGTCGATTTGTACTGATTAACTATCAAATTTCAGCCCGATGAAATATAAAAGAATATTTGGCTGTTAATCTAATTAATAGAAAATACCATTTATAAAAATAAATTGGATGTTTTTAGCATTATTTGGCTGTTAATTCTAAATATCAGTTATATTTCCTTCTGAATTTTATTTTATTTTGAAATATTTTAGTTTATTTTTGATGTATATCAATTGGATGTAAATCAGACATCAATCGGCTATAAATAAGATAGGTCAAATTTTAGCTGATTCTTAGCTGATTTCTAGTGTATACCAATCGGCTAAACTGAATTTTTGATAATTTGCTGAATTTAGGCTGAATTTAAGCTGATTTTTCGCATGTCTGATTTTTTTGATTTCAACTAATAAAAAGGAATATTAAAAAATAAAGATAATGTAATAATAATATCATAGAGACATATAATGACAATACATAATGGAATATTTAATAATCTTTAAAATTATAAATAAAAGAAAAAAAAGAGAAAAAACAAAAAAAAAATAGAAAATAAAAATAGAACAAAGTTAAGAATAAAAATTAATAGAGAAATAAAATTTATAAATAGAAAATATTAGTAAATAGATATGATATTATGATAGAAAAATTAGTAAAGAAATAATAAAATAATAAAATTATTAATGATTAATGTTAGCAATTTAAAAATACTAAAAGAAGAAATAGGAACTAAAAATTAAATTTATTAGGAAAAAGAAATAGAAATTAGAATTAGAAAAATATAAATTAGAATTAATAAGAAAAGAATAAAAATCAAAGGAAAATCTACAAATTGATCGATATTAAATTTATATAATAGAAGTAGAAATTTATTTAGTAAAAAGAAACAATTAATAGATAACTAACTGAAATTATACATAAATATAAAATGGTATAATTATTATTTGATTTATATGATACTAATATTTGATTAATTATAAAATAAAATAATATTTAAGAAAAGGAATATTAATAATATAATAAGAAAAAAGATATAATTTATTTAATATATTATGACTTAAAATACATGAAATATTATTGATGATAACTATAATACATAATAAATAATTGATGATTACAATAATATATAAAATATAATTTGATAATATCAATAAAATAATTAAATAGAAAATCTAAAACTTAACTTTAAGAAAAACAGAATAAAATATAAAAAGAAAATATATTAAAAGAAAAGAAAAGAAAGAATTAAAGAGTTAAAGAAATATCTTTTGAAATGAATTAGAATGGAAAGAAAATAATGAATAGAAAAGACAAAATAAAAATTATAGTAGGAAATAAAAAAATATTTAAAAAGAATTAGAAAAAGGAAAAAAGAAAAATGAAATTAAAGATTATGAAAATAATAATGAAAAAGAATAATGAAGAAGGATATTAAAAAAATAAAATTGGATTAATAGTTTAAAAAAAGAATAGTGAAGAATGAAAAAGAAGCATAAAAAAAAGTTATAAAAGAAATTATAATTATAAGAATATTAATAAAGAATATGAAGATTGATTCTTGAATAAATAAAAATTAATTTGTAAAACAAATCTTTTTAATAGTAAGTGGTAGAAATACATTAGTAGGTACAGCTCTTGTTAAAATTATCAAATTCATAAATATCATATATTTATAAAATATAAGTTTTGATAATTACATTACAAAGAATATCAAAAATTGGATTATACAAAAAAAAATTAAGATTTTTTCAAATTAGCTTTCTTAATCTTCAAATCTTAATTATATTAAATATTTGTAATATGAATTAAATGAAACTTTAAAAATAATTAGGTATTCAAAAAATTTATATAAACTTAAAAAAGTATTGCAAGAAGAATAAAAAAAATTCTATCTGAAACTTATATTAATTTAATTAAGAGCATGCTACATTAGATAAAAGTATATATTAAAAGTCAAGAATAATCAATTAAATATTAAAAATTTATAATATTTATAATAAAATATAAGAAAACTGATTTATTAATTATTTATTGTAAATATTGTAATAAATATAATTTGATGGTATAATACAAAAAATGATTCAAAAAGATTTATAAAAATTAATGAATAATATAGTATTCAAAAAAAATATAAAAAATATTTAATGTCATACATAAGTTAATTTAATATAACTAATAGAAGAGGAATACTAATTGTATAAAATGTAATAGATCTAGCATTAATTAAACATAAAATGTTTTATAAAAGTAATCTTATTGTAATCTATCAAAAGCTGATGAATATCATATTCAATAAGCTAATTTATGTGAAAATAATGATTTAGATTTTAATAAGTTTATATATAGGAGAGTATAAAAAGTATTGGCTATTTTAGTTAGAGTGATATAAAAGTAGTATGTATTGTTATTTCCTGTTTAATTAAGTCACAAATTTATTTTTTGATAGTTTGCGACTATATCGAAAAATAAAAATAAACAATATGTTATTATGATGTATAAATTTAATCATAGGGTATACAAAAAATTTTTTATATTTTATAGTATGAAAATTTTGCTGCAATAATGTGTTTTAGAAAGAGCTTAATAAAAGTCAAAAAGGTGAAATTATTATTACAAAAAATTAGATTATTCAAATAATAGGATTATTGCAGTTATTTATTACTCTTGTTCTTTTATATAATGTATATGAGAGTCATATGAGCTAAATAAACTTCTAAAGAAACGAATAGATTGACCAAGAATTCTTAATGAGAGTGAACAAAAATATCTCAAACGTTTAGTGATTAGAAATAAAAAAACTGTTGTCAAATTCTCTTTTAAATTTATCTAAATATTATAAATAAAACAAACAAAATTATTTTTAAACAAACTATCTGTAATGAATTAGTTAGACAAAGTCTTCACTTACGCATTTCTCATTTGAATCTATTAATTTCTAAAAGAAATAAAGAAAGACAGTTACTTTAAGCTTGTACTTATGAAACTTGAACTGTGAAAGATTTAAAAATATAGTATAGTTAGATGGTCTACTTACATATAATTTCAAACTTTAGGTTTTGAGCAGTATAACATGAATTTTCTGAAGAATTTTATGAAGATTGCATTACAGTCACAGTTCAAAAGAACTTTAATTATATATTTTAAAGTATTTCTATTAGATTAGTATGAGTTCTCTAATTCTTTAGTTAGTCACATAATTGAAAATACATATCGTAAAATTTAGTTAATTACACAATTCTTACAGTTAAATCTTATGCAAAAAAATTAAAAAAAAATTTTTTTTAAGAAGATAATGCACCTATACATACTGCAAAAATTGCACATTTTTTTATCAAATTTTTTAATGTTGAGTTGCTTTCCTGATCAGCTCAAAGCCTTGATATTAACCCTATAGAAAATATTTGGTTGTATTTTGAAGTTAGAATTCATTAACATGATTCACAACCATCAAGTATTATGTAATTAAAGTAGTAGGTTAAAAAAGAATAGTATGTAGAACCTATAAATTATTACTATAATTTAATCAAGACTATACTATATCAGGTTCAAGCTATTATTGCTGTAAATGGAAATTTAACGAAATATTGATTTGTAATTTAATAAAATAAAAATTTTGATGTTTATATGTTAGTTATTTTGTAATAAATTTTTAAAACTAGCAAATTTTTTTATATCCTCTATATATGATTTCTAATATAATTATATTAAACAAAAGTATAGAGCTTATGTAAAATTATATTATATTATTATAGACTCACTAATTATTAAAATTGTAATTGAGAATATCTATGTTAACATAATTGAAAATACAACTCTATAATTTAATAATTATCTCAAAAATCATCTATTACTTAAGTTAAAATTAATTTAATTAGAAAGGTTATGTAAATTAAAAAATAAAATGTAATTAGTAAATAAAAAGATGAATTTACAAAAATTCAAGTTTTAAAATATTAGAATTAATCTAAATTTTTTTTTAAAATAAAAACAAAAATTTTTTATGCTTTAAATTTATATTATTTATAGGAATGCTTATCTGTTTTACAAGTTGCTTAAAGATAAAAAATAGTTATTTTTTAACATATATTAAATTATAAAATTATAAAATCGATCATATATTTTGGAAACGATCGGCAAGATTAGGCCTGTTCAAATTCGGTCGGTTGGGTTTTTTGCTTTTCTTGTATCACCCAAATTAAACCAATAGTATTAGTTTGAAAATTGATTTACCATCAAATAAAAAATTTTTTTTTTTTTTTATATTTTTTTTTTTACGTCTAATAAAAATTATTTTTTTTTCTTACGCTTGATAAAAAAAAAATTTTTTTATTAATAAAAAAAATTACAAAAGAAAAGTAAAAGAACATCAAAAAAAGAACGTGTAAACAAACGCGTGAAAAAACACGGGATAATTATTTAAAATTAAAAATATAAAATTCTGGATTTCGTATGTGTTGTCAAATCGATGAACAGGGTGACTCTGAGAAAATCAGGTGATTACGTTATTTGCCGCCAGTTATTTTTTCACTTGTGCCCGAGCTTTTGATGGTGACGTGTGTGCAATGCAATATACGGACGATTTTAAAAAACAATTGTGTAAAATTTCTTGCACTATTTATACCAGAATTAGAATTGTACAAAATAAAAGCTCACATCAGGCAAACTAAATTGCTATATTCTTTTCAACACAAAGACACTGAATAACCTGTAATCAGTAAATTATATTAGAAAGTAAATAAACTACTACGATTTATAACATAAATTTGATTTTTACAAGCCGTAAAATATTTGCAACAATCTAGCTCAAGAGGGTGGCAACCACATGTAACCACAAATTGGGTCATCAGAAACAAAATTGCGAGTTCTTGCAATCTTGAGTTTCTGTATAACACTCAACGAATTGGATAATTCATCTCGAAAGAAAGCATGACCCCAATAATCTCATACAAGTAACATAAATCCAACTCCCTTGTTGGCAATGTAAACTGAAACAACGTTTTTTTGCAATATAATCCACGACTAACAATATATATTGTTGAAATAGAACAATGATATCCTTAAAGAACAAATTTATTGTTAAATTCCAAAGTGCAAAATCACAATTGCAACAGAAAGGATAAAATTTAACCTTCAGTTTGAAAACCGAATACTCGGAGTTTCTTAGCAAGCTGAAAATCGCATGTTTTATAATCTGTCCAGATGGTTGTTAAGTACATCAACCAAGCATCTTTCAATTTTTACTTTATCTCCCTCTGTATGTCTCATTGGGAGACGAGTTGGTGCTCCAGACAGCTCGATAACAAGAAATTCTTTATTATCTAGATTGACTAAAGATCCAATACCATCACCTTTCGAACCGATCCTACGTCTTTTGCCTTCTTCGAGACGAAAATTTCGGCGGGTTTCTGAGGACAAGCTTGAAACTTCACCCCTACAATCAAGTAGAAAGAGCTATTAATCATTGGAACAACCCATCAAAAAAGGAAGATACTTACCAAGTTATATCCAAATTTTTGAATATAAAGATAAAAGGTTCAATTATGGTCCAATAAATCGTACACAGAATGTTGACTCGGTACATGGTCGTTGCGCAAAATAATCTGGTCGGTTCTCAAGACAAAAAAATACTATCATTTTGGTATTATTAAACAAGGGTAATTTCGGTTCTTCATACTAACGGCACTTACAAGTGCTCCATGACTTTACGAGTGTAAATATCTTCTTCCAAAGTTACTTTTTTGTATGAATCGAATGATTCCCGAACTTTTTTTATAGTCGTTTCCCCCAGATAACAGTCGAGTTGTTCTTCAACAGATTTAGGTAATTTTATTGATGGTGGTTGTGATTCGGAAATAATTTTCGACCACTCTTCAACCGTAAAGAACTGAGGTTTCTCTCGTTCTGTCGCATTATCAAGGTCGATAATGTGTGCGAAATATTCTCCACATAGAAGAATAATAAATGTGAATAGAGAGTCTATAATATTAAAGTGCAAGAAGCCATTACTCACTCTTCGTATTTTTCTTCATCATTATTAAAGCCTTCTGTATGCAATTCATCTTGATTATTATCTTCAGATTTGGGGTATGAGTTATCCCTATGTTCGACCTGAATATCTTTGAAGTTCATTGTATTCGGATTTAGGGATTAAATCATTTCTATGTTCAACCTGAATGTTAAAGCAAATTATATTATTAAGCAGAGAAATGGTGCGATGCGCAGAAAATAAGTACTAACCAGTTCTGTAAATCCATTGAAGTGCATAGAAAATAATTTGTTTCCGAGCTTTGCTTTTTCGATATCTGTCCAGAATTTTAAGACAGCTTGAGATTTGATTTCATTCTAAAATAGAAAGAAAAGAATAAATAAACGTATGACAAGTTTAAGTTTAAGTTTGGTTCCATTCAAAGAACATATAAGCGAAAATAGCTTTTCGGGATCAAAATCATCAGATGAGGGACTCAATTTTACTGCAGTACCAAAGCAGAGGATTATGCCACAAGACGAAAGCAGAGGATCACTGTGGTTTCCATCTTTCCGCTGATATCGCTCTCCGAAAGTGGAGGATCTTATCCCGAGTCCAAAGCATAGGATGAACCCAGGAGCGGTACCAACGTCTCTTAAATCCCGTAATCACGTACAATAAATGCAAATACATAACATTGTAATTTTTGATACTTTTATCTGCCAGTTTCTGAATCCGTGCGATAGGATGATTTGTCCAGATATCGTTGAGGGTTCCAATCCAATCTCTGTGTGTTGCTTGTTTATCTGTAACAGAAATATTTAGAAAACATAGGAATTCGAGAAGACAATTTGACACGCCGGGTTTCTCTAAAATCTTAACGATTGCACTTCATTTTTCGTTCTTTTCCGAGCTTGCTTTGCGTTTTGACATTTTTTTATGAATTAGCAGCGTAAATTGTTAAAAATTTAAATACCGTGTCTGATTTCCATAAGAGGTAATCAATCACGATGTAAGTACCGATCACATTATCACGTGAAAAATTCACCGCAGTTGAATTGAATTTTCAGGAAGAATTATCATTCTGATTTGTCTCAATCACGTTATCATAAAAAAGAATAATAACTAATAAACCAGACCCAAAATATGAACAGTTTGAGTTTAGTTAATTGAATAAAACCAATCAAATCAAATCTAGAGTGAATGTGCCTTAAATTTCTTATTGGTTAATCAACTATCATCTAAAACATTTGAAAAGAAAATGGCTGCAGAAATTTATTATAAAAATAAATATTTATTTTATTATAAGATAATAAAAACTTTTTATATTTGATTACAAAATATAAAAAAATAACTTTAAAAAAAAGGTTAAGGCTTTAATGATTAATGTATATGTAACAATAGACGGTATCAAATTTATTTTTTCCCAAATAATTTTTTCAATTACAACACATAATTATGCATGAAGAAATGCAACTTGACGTGAGGGAATCTACTGGAACAACCTCGGTACGAGAAGAAACCGGAATTGAATCAACTTCAAACGAAGACAACGCGTTACCAACATCATTTCATAGTTCTAGTATAATAGATCGGAAAAGTAAATTCGTAGCACATGCAAAAAAAGTTACAACCAAGGAAGAAGCTGAAGCATTTTGGAGGAAAATACAATCAACTGAAAAGGGAGCGACACATAATGTATTAGCTTATCGTATACAGTCAGCCGACGGACCTTTCATAGAAGAATATCACGATGATGGAGAAACTTATGCAGGAAATCGTGTATTGACGTTATTGAAAACAATAGATGCAAAGAATGTTGTAGTAGTTGTTACAAGGTGGTTTGGAGGGCAGTTGTTAGGTCCGATTAGATTTGAGCATATACTTAAATGTTCAAGGGAAGTTTTAGATAAGGGATTATTTATTAATACGACTAAATCTTCCGTAACGATTAATAAACGTGCTGGATATACTACTAATTCGATTATTGTTAATGGATGCCAGGTATTGTCCAAGAATAGGAAGATTTTCTTGGAGCATTATGAATTTTACACGTGTTTATTTTTTTTTTGTAGAGAGGAAATCCTATATTACAATTTATACGAAATGTGCCTTGGGAATTTGGTGATATTGTTCCTGATTATGTAGTGGGTCAAACAACTTGTGCTTTATTCTTAAGGTATTTAAATAGTATTATCACGTAGCTTTTATGATTGATTTTTTTAAAAAAATTAATTACGCGTTTATTCTTTAGTCTTAGATATCACCGACTTCATCCTGAATATATTTATAATAGAATAGATAAATTGGTAAATTCTTATGTACTAAGAATTTTACTAGTTCTCGTTGACACTGTAAATGCTAAATAATTTATTTCTTGATAAATTTTTTTTTTTTTTTTTAAGACTTCACTCACTCTTTCGCTTTAACATAAATTTAGGATAGTCATAAAGAATCTATACGAGAACTCACGAAAATATGTGTTATAAATAATTTTACAATGATATTATCGTGGAGGTAACCTTATTTTTTTTTAAAATAAAAAAATTTCTTCATTTATCTCAATCAAAAAAAAATCTCTTGTTTAAAAGTTCAGAGGAAGCTGGTAGGTATTTAGAAACTTATAAGGCATTTGAACATAAATCACCTGATTTGATTATGGAAAAAATTGAAAACAATTATTTATCAAAGGTGAATTTAGTATTCCTATTCCTCAATCAACTAGATTTTATTAATATTAAAGAGCTTTTTTTTTTTTTTTATTAAAATTAGTTAATACATTGTATGACCCATATTAGATCTGTTAATAAAATAGATGTAGTTACCCTTGCATCCACATTTGGGGTATGTAATATTCAATATATAACTCTGCTATATCCACATATATTCAATCTTTCTGTTTAAATACGTATAGTCTTTAAAAGGTATTATGAAAGCTGCACCAGAAGATATGTCAATTTGTCCCGGAATTGGTGAACAAAAGGTAACATTGATAAAACAATTCATTTTACTATTATGAATAAAAATTAACACTTTTTGTATTTATTTAGGTCAAAAGAATACAAGAAACTTTTGAACAACAATTTTCTGTATTAAAGAAATTGAATAATAATAATAATAATAAGGGTAAAGAAAAGAATAATAATTGATGAAGAACAACAAGATTATAATCTCTATATTCTTTGACTTAATATCTTTTTTCTTTGCCTATAAACTTTCTACTTTTTTATTGTTTAACTAATTGTACTACGTCCTCATCATTAAGTATGTGAGTTAAACCAACTTTTTGTGGTTGATGCTTAGCTGAACTTCCCCAAACCAATGCACTTTAACAAAAAGAATAAAATATTAATATTTTAAAAAATGTTCAAAATTATATCTACTATAAATAAATCACTTACTATTTAAATTGTTTAACGATTCCTTTATGAATACTATTACAAAATTCTTCAACTGAACGAAGGTTTTGTCTTAGTACAACTGGTGCGCTATAATCCGGCAATTGTCCCTTTGGTTTCGTGTAACTAAGCAATAAATGTACAGGCGTTAACATAATAAGTGATTTAAAATTCAAAGAACAACATATTCTTTTACTTACATTCTAATTAAATTAAGATATTCCCACATTTTATCTAATAATTCGTCAAAATTCCATTCATGATGAGCTGAAATAGGAACTGCATGCGGAATCTTATAAATCAAGTCTAATTCTTCGATACTAATCTGATCGATCTACGATAACAAACGAATTTTTTTTTTTTATTCTTTTTTTTTTTTTTTTACATTCTCCTAATATTAACTTTCCTCATCCAGCGTGTTTGTTATAACTTACCTTATTGAGAACATAAATGGCAGGAATATAAATTCTTCCTTCTATAACATCAATTAAATCATCAACGGTAGCATCACACTTAAAATTAACATCAGCATTATGAATTTTATATTCACTAAGTACAGCCTTAACTTGATCCAAATCCAAATTAGATAAAGGTACAGTATTGGTCATATTTATACCACCTTTTTCTTTTTTCTTAAAATATATATTTGGCGGCTGTTTATTCAATCTTATTCCGTACCCCTCTAATTCTGTTTCAATGATCTTTTTATGCGTAAGCGGTTTCAATACATCCAGCACCAAAAATATAATAGAACACGTTCGTGCAACTGCAATGACTTGACGACCTCTACCACGACCATCTTTAGCTCCTTCTACTATACCAGGTAAATCTAATATCTGAATTTTCGCTCCTTTATATTGTAATACTCCTGGTACTGTTGTTAAAGTTGTAAATTCATAAGCTGCTACTGCTGAAAATGTTCCAGTTAATTTGGACATTAGTGTAGACTTTCCTACCGATGGAAACCCAACAAATCCTACTCTTGCGACTCCCGTCTTTGCTACATCAAATCCAACTGTTAATCCAAGTAGAAAAAAAAAAAAATTTTTTTTTTTTGTTAATGCTTATAACGGGTAAAAATTTATTTTGATAAAAAAAAAAAATTTAAATTATTTTCTCTCACTCTGATTGATGTGGATAATAACGTACCACCACCGCCTCCTCCACTTCCCCCTTGAGGTGTCATAAGTTCTTTACGTAATTTCGCTAATTTAGCCTTCAATGTACCTAAATGGTACGATGTTGCCTTATTCTTTTGCGTACGAGCCATTTCGGCTTCAACTATTAAAATGGTATGAAAACATTAGATTTGTAATAAAATATAAATAAGATGATGGAAAATGACTACCAACTTTCTTTAATCTTGTCAGAAATTGTTGACATTTTGACCTTTAATCGAAGAAGATTGAAGAGAGTAGTCTTGAAAAAAAAAAAAAATTTTATATCAAATCAAGTATTTGCGTGTGCGACAAATAGGTTCTCATAATTTACTAATACAAATCAAGTAATCATGCGTTCTGTTCATTTTTTTTTTTTTAAGTTGGGAACAACAAAAAATAATATAATTTTACAAGAAACTGTAATGGTAAATAAATTATTCAATGCAATTTTTAACATATCTAATGTTATTTATTATTATAATAAAAATAACATCACTGCTAACCACCATCATGAGATTGTTAGGATATTCTTGAATTATGTTAATTTTTTTAACACATGTATTATTTATTGTAGGAAATAATAAAAATAATATTTATATAAGTTTAAAATAATGTAGTATTGAAAGATATAATATAAAAAAGTTTCTGTTATTCATATTAAACTTCTTCATGTAATTTTTGATTATAAATTATTATAAAATTGAATTAAAGTTGTTGAACTTATCCAGTTTTCTTGAATTGATTAAATAGCATGATCATGATCATTCCTTTCCTGAATTATAGCTTCTCTGCAATGTCCAATTGGACATATATAAGTTTATATGTTCAAATAGTAAATGTCCGTAATTTAGGAAAGAAATGATCAGATTCGGAAAAGGCAGTATTTGTAATAAGAATTATTTCTCAATAAAGAAATATCCAGTTACATGTGCATTAAAGAGGTGTGGAATTTTTATATGAATATTTTAATACTTGAACTGAATGAGAGTGTGAATTTAGAGAGAAAATATAATAGTGTGTGCATTTAGAGAGTGGATTTTGATGATATTTAACATGACTTTATCGCGACTTTTTGTAGTTAACTCGTTTTATTAATCTAAAAAAAATTTTCATAATTATAAAGCATATAAGTCCTGTTGAATCTTTTTCCGCTTGTGCCAGAAATAATGTAGCTCCATATTCTTCTCGCGGACTTGCTGAAAAACAATAGGTGGATAACCAGTGCGAATGAGATAGATGCCATAATCGAACGACCAACACGTCCATTACCATCGATAAATGGGTGAATATGAAGGAAGGTTGAAAGTATATGACATACAATTATAATTGGATGAAGACCGCTGTTTTTGTTACTCTCATCACGAAACTTTATAAACCTTTCCATCAATGCAGGAACTTCCATTGGAGCTACAGAAAATACTAAGTAAGTCATAATCAAATGTTGAAAAAAAGAATCACAAAGGAATAATAACTCACCGGATAAATAGTATAGATAGAGCCACATGACTCTACTTCTATCTTCCGAAAATCTCCTGCATATTGAATAAGCTCATCTTCGTTATCATGAATTTATCACCTTTTCCAGTGGTGTAGTCTCTTTATATGACGAAGGTCAATTTCGTGCGTCAAATCATACAAAGTACTATAAAGAAAGTGAGTCGCAAGTAAATGGTTCCGGATTTCAATGACTTCATTTTCTGGTTCATCGGAAAGTGAACTCGGTGTAGGTAACGGTGTTTCCGAATCTTTCAGAAATTATCCAAGTTATAGTTCTTTCTGAATGAATTCCAAACTTTTTGTGTGTCGTACAATCCTAACATATTCCCTTTTATGGCACAACTTTGCTGTGAAAAACTCACGGTCATACTTCGTAAAAGATCTATAGCTGGTTTTTTTGCAGAGGCTTTCAGGGCATCGATTTCTTTCAAAAAATCGCCATATGTTGTGTCGAGAAGAAATGTAAATCAACTTGTAAGGCGAAAAATTGCAAGTCATAAAAAATTCGTAGCTCATACCATAATTTTGTGCGTACCATTCAAATGGACGAAAGTAGTTCTCCCAGATTTTCCCAGATTTAATAAGCTTGGTCCATTCTTGTGACCCTTCATAAGAGGGACTAAATCTGTAAGTCAGAAGAGAATTTTTTGATATATGGTTAAGTACAATAATTTCAAAGTAAAGTGAAAAGAACCTCTCTTAAGACAGCAAGTCTCTCTTCCACCTGTGTCGCATTAAGCTCGTAAACTTATTTGTTTGACGAGAATGAACAGAGTTGAAAGCACTTGTGGCGACCGTAGGAGAAGGTAGAACCCGTCAAAGGGAAAAGAGTATCTTACGTAACATGACAAAAGATTCTGATTTCCTTCCAATTGTCATCAGTTTTTTCTTGTCCAATTCAATCACTGATTAAATTTAATCATGTACTATAAGGTGGTAATGTTAAATTTCTCTCCAGTAAACCGAATTTTAAGAAATTACATTCGCGTGTAAGTTCCTTTGATATTAATCATATTCCAAGAGGTGGTGATAAAAATTATATTTTAAGCCTTACAAATATAAAATTTCGTGTCGGTTCTTTGGATAATATTCAACACGGTGGTGATGTTAGAATATTTGATGAAAAATTAAAATTTAGAGAATTATCTACTCCAAAAATAATTAATCATTCTTCCACCACTTCTAACGTTGATTCTTCGGTTATCGCTGATAATAGTCCTATATCTTCTCTCGCTTTGGATGATGTTCCTGAAGATAATAATGATAGTCCTCCCTCACATGAGGAATATCAGATTTTATATAATTCTCCTCATATGCCTGTTATCGAAGTGATGTCTCCTATTATGGAACGTTTCGAAGAAAAAGAAAATACGTGAAGATTTCTCTCATATCGTCGAAACTAGATTTCATCATTTAGGAAGCAAACTGAATTTTTTTCTTAAAATAATTTCGTTGATAATGATTAGTACTTTCCTGAAAAAGAAACACATTATCAACATGGAATCATTTTTGACGAAGTTAACGATGAAGAAGATTTTCAAGGAAATCCTACTTCAATAAGAGAATCCACTATATTTTTAACTGAGAATCCTTTAAATGATTCTGATTTATCTTTTGAAGTAAATGTTCAAACAAAATTATTTTTATTATCTAATGCCCATAGAAATTCTATTTTAAGACATAAATCCCGTTTACTTTCGCTCAACAATGTATTTTGACTATAATATATATATTTTTGAATTAACTATCATAAATATATGTATTATAATAATAAACAAAGTTGTAATAAATGTGTCTTTTGATCTAGACACCATTTGTGACTTTAAAGAATCTTCATCACCATCATCGAGGTGCAGCAAACATTGATCAGGCTAAGATACGATTTACTCGACTTAATAACTGATCGAAAATTGTTAAGCAAAAATTTTGTTTTATATAAATTTTTTTATTTTTCAAGCCGAATTTTGATTACATTGTCAACGACTTTATTGTTAAAAATCACATTTATTTTTCTTGATCTAGACTTGCTCAAAGAACGAAAATAATCAAAAAAAAAATCATATGTAATTTCTACTCTGATCGCGAGATTACACGTTTTACAAACTTTGATAACACAAAATAAAATATAAAAAGATTATTTTTCAAATAAAATGAACTGGTTTTGTTCGTTTTTATTATAATACAATACTTTATCATAACGCTTTATTAATATAAATACATATACAATTTACATATATCAAAAAAAACGAAAATTACGAAAACTAGTAATTTTTTATTTGTTTACCTGACCTTATTAAAACAAATATATGCACACGCAAACTAAATAAAAGGGAAGAAAGATATCCTTACCGAAAACCTACAAAAAAATTGTGGGGTCCCATCTAATACCTAAACCGAAAATTGAAAAGAAACACAGACTGATAGACGGACAACCGACTAAAAAGATATAACTAAAATAGTTAAAATAAGGAAGAAGGGTAGCAGAAGGGTAGAGGTGTAAGAGAAAAGGATATCCTTACTGAAAACCTACAAAAAAATTGCGGGGCCCCATCTAATACCTAAACCGAAAATTGAAAATAAACGCGGACGGACGGACTGACGGACGGATAACCGACTAAAAAGATATAAGGAAAAAGGGTAGTAGAGGAGTAGAGGGGTAAGAGAAAAGAAAAAAATTTTGTTAAAGGAAAATGTCATATAATAGAACTATTAAAAAACGATTTTAAAGTTTTTATGTGCATATATTTGTCGGGAAGTTGCAGAAGAGAAAAAAAAATAAACGAAATAAAAAGTAGAACCCTTATATATCCGCGATGAATATTTTGGGGTACAGAAATTTTGGGGTATGAATATGCGTAATCGCAGACACGTGATATTTCGTGACACATCAGCTCCACACTAAAAATTCGATTGGATGAGTTATTAACCAATCATCATTTACGAATTTTAATTTAAGCAAATTTCGCTCTATATGGAGTTTAAACCAGAATTTTTATATTTTCAACCAACAATTTAAAATATAATTATATTAAATATTAACTATCATTGGTCACGTGCATCTCTCTGAATCTTATTCGACACGGTAAGGTTAGGGTTAACACGCAATTTTAGCATTTTTGCATTTTCACGTGATCTTACCATTTTTAACGAGAAAGCTACTTGTTCAACTTGAAAAGATCGATAAACTCAAACCTTCTAACAAATATAATAATATGATAAAGTGAACAACAATAAAG
>CAJVPP010001794.1:0-17864 GCA_910592005.1 Funneliformis mosseae
ATATCATGGTCGAAGTATAAATAAACTCTGTCCGTGAAAAATTACTCCACGGACAAAGTATAATAATCATATACGGCTGTGTAATTATATATATTAATAAAAATAAAAAAGGTTCTGAAATTCGGAAATCATGCAGGTAAATTTGTCGACAATCTAACCAATTAATTTTAACTTAGTGCATATCTATTTTATATTAAATTACGTTATGGAGATATATGGAGGAGGGGGATATGTTGGAATAGGTGACTGCGGCATTGAATCCGTTCTACCTTTAAATAATTTTCTCATGATTGTTTCCACAGTCATAATATCTGGTATTTGTTGCCACATTTTACCAATTAAAAGTTCCCACTGTCTATATTCTTTTGGTATCTGAGGCAAGATTTCTTTCTTAGTTTGTAAATGTTTATGTAGACTCTTAATTGGAACTACTTTAAATGGCAAATTATCTGCTCTACACCAAGCGATCTCCCAAAACAATAACCCTAAACTATATATATCAGATGACGGAAGAAGCGATTCAAAGTTTTCTTCATTTAAAAGCCTTCCTGGATCATGCCACCGTTTCCAAATCTTTTCCTTTGATGGAATCGGTATTTTTGGGAAAACAAAAGTTTTGAAGCTTTTGCTCCAAAGAAAATTAGATATTTTCGGTGTCAGCGATTCGTTCGTTGCGTCATATTGCAATAATATATTTGCGCTTCGAAGATCTAAATGTAAAATTCTTTGCTGTAAATTCGTAACTGGTTAAATAAATGCCAATTTTTATTCTAAACAAAAAAAAAAGATGGGATTAAAATAAAAAAAAAAAATATGTCTACCTCATGTAAAGATTTTATGCCCTGCGATATTTCCCATGCTAACTTAATTTTTCCTTTCCAATCTTTTATAAGATTCCCTGATGAATCATGATTTACTTGGAAGTATGTGAAAAGGTCACCATAATCGGTATTTTCATAAAATAGCGTGGGTTTACAATTTTGAATTGAATACCCATAAAATTTAATGATAAATTCTTGTTCATTCAATTGATGTCCGTTGTAAAGGTAAATCTCTTTCTCGACACACATCAGATTTTCAATGTGATCGAGATATTTTAACGATCTCCCCGTAACAATTACACAATTGTCTAAAAGTCGTGTCGTCGTATTAAAAATTGTTCCTTGAGTTGTTTTTTCTTCAGATGGAGATAGGAAATTATCAATGCACGTTCGATCAACTGTATAATACCATTGAGACAGGTCCTTATCATGAATTATATTTGAATCCTCAATAGATACTTCAAGTTTTGGTTCATTAATGAAGCGATCCAATTCAGTTTGAATTGCGTCATTCTCATCGGGGTTATATTGTGACGTTTCCAAAGCAACTGATAATTTGTCAAGATGTTTATTGAATGATCTTCCGGCTCTTATAATTCTAATAATTTTTCAAAAAAAAAAAAAATTTAAGTAAAAGAAAAATTTTCACATTATTTAAAATATGTATTAGGAATACTAACTGGTTAATTTCGTACGTGTCGGTGACCAAGAAGGACAGTTGCATTTTAACTGAATTAAAATCTTTAACTAGGTAGGTAGCGTGAAAAAAAAACGCATTAGAAAACCGCGTGATAGCTCGAATTAATTTCGTGAATAGAAAGATATCTTACCAACACAATAACGTACAATTAACCTTAGGAAATGAACGTATAAATCTACTTGGTTATTTACGATGTTTATAAATTGAGATTTCTGGGCAATATCATGCCAAAGTGGACATAAAAGTTTAAACTTATTCTTGCGCTCACGCAGTTTTTCTGCAATTTGCATAATATCTTCGTTTCTAAAATGTTTTCTTCCGGAAGCAATCGCGTTCTCTATCACTTCGTATAGTATTTTATGTAAATATTCTAATTCAAGATACGGGTTTAAACAATCTCTTGAATCTTTTAAATCAAATTTTTTGTAATCAACTTCTAAAGGTACGAATTTCTCTGGAGGTACGAATAAAGTTTCGGTAGGAGAAGTCTCAGGTGTAGACGTGTTCATAGAAGGAAATTGCTGAACCGTTGGACGTTGCTTGAAAATCGGAGACCTTTGAGGAGATCTTTGAGGAGATCTTTGAGGAGATTTTTGTGGACTCGATAATAGATTTTGAGGCGGAAGTTTAAGTAAACCGGGAGGTTTTGAACGTAAAGATTTTGATGATGACACTTGAACTCTTTGAGATGAATCGGAATTCGGAGGAGTGGGTACCATTTCTTCTTGCTCAGTAGATCTAACGCTATAACCATTTCTATGTTCTTCACATAACCATAAAATTTCTTGAGTTTCATCATCAACGCATTGCATCAATCCACCGAGATGATCCGCATTTTCTTGCGTATCTAGAAATTCTAATCAAACATTCCAAAGTAATTTATTAATTTGTTGAAAATAGTAAAAAGTGTTAAAATATTACATACTTCTTAGCATATGAAGACCTGAAGCATTTATCATTTGATGAGGAATATGAGCTTCATTGCTCAAAGGAGCAAATTCGGGATTCTCATCATTCATTGTTTTTACACCGATATCAACAGTGTCAATAATTTCCTGAAAATGTTGAATAAGTTCAAAATGATCAGCTATGTTAAAGATTGATGATAAAAGGTCTGCAACACCATTTGGGAAGATGTTCGACGTCATAACACTTATAACGGAGGATAATGTCCGTAAACTAATCGAAAATATTAAAATATTTGATGTTAATTTTGTTATTTCATAATTAATGTCTATAAAAAAAATTTTAAAATATATATGGTAACTCACCAAAGGTTTATCCAAGGTCCATATTTTTTAATAAACTGGGGTACTTCAAGAACTTTGTAACCTTCTTGATCTGGGATGTGCCATTGCTCCTTGTGTTCGCAAATAAATAAAATACGAAATGGCTTTGAAAACAACCATGTCCTAGGATGAATAATAAAAATAATGTTTAAAGTATAATTTAAAATAGTTGACGTTTGAAATTCATATTACTTACGCTGGTCTTTTCCAATCTTTTCGATCAGGGATCATAACAAATACTCTAGGAACCTTTTCATTTTTCAACTTGAGCAGCTTTTTTGGGGGGGAGATGATATAAGATGACTTGTAACAAACGATGATTTTATGAATTTTTCTGAATTCGAAAAGTCACTTACCCATTGTGGAATTTTCTTGGTTAATTCAGACAAATCCTCTACGGCCCTCGTACAATTGTCGATTTTATCATTCATTATTTTTAGGCTTTGTTTCATTTCGCTATGATATCTTTCAAGGAAATTTTGAAATGTTCCCTAAAAGAAAATGATTTTTCGAAAACATTTTTAATATTTATATATATATATGTATAATTTTAACCTTTTAAAACTAAATAGATATTTACCTGTGTCAATTTTGCTTGATATAACAGAAACTCCGCCTCACTCATTCCATATCGAGATTCATCATAAATGATATCCAATGGTTCTAATTAAACCAGAAAAGTCGAATTAATATAAAAGTGAAATGATATGATTTTACTTGTCGATCTACCTTCCATAAGTATCGAATGCGTTGAATACAGGCTGTTCATGCTATTACGCTTATTACGCTTTAAAGACATGGTTTTAGATATGGATTCTACAATTACAACGCATTTTTAGAATATATTGCTAACCAAATTATCATATTATGATTATTATTATTGCTTACCCGATTCACCAGAGTAATATGGCGTTAGCTAAGAAAAGAAAAAAAAAAAAAATGAAAAAGCATTTATTTTAATACCAATGATTAGTAATTAAATTTAAATTTTTTTTACCATGAATTTCTCTAACGTCATTCTTTTAGAAATATTTTTATTGAGCAATTGTCTTATAGCAAAGCAAGCATCGGAATCGCGAATATTACCAAGCGGCAAGTATTTAAATGAGGAGATCATTTCTTTTTCTTCTTTATTCTCTCCATCCCAATAATGATGACCTAATTAAACCAAAGTTTTACTGCGCCATTCAATGAACTTTATAAACTTAAGAAATCCAAACAAAGTACCAGTTTCAAAAAGATATAAAATTAGTCCAAAAGAGAACATGTCCATTGCAAAATTAGCTTCAATTTCTATATTCTCATCGTATGCCTTTATGACTTCGGGAGCCGAATAATTTGTTATGAGGTTTACATGATTGGAACTACCAACAAAACACGCTGCGTCAAAATCAATCAATTTCCATCTTTCGCCGTCCTTTTCTTGAAAGTACATGATATTTTTTGGTGATAGATCAGTATGCACTATTAAAAGACATGGGTCAAGAAATTTTTGTTAATTAGATTTTTCACCTTCATATATAAGTTTGCCTTATATATGAATGTTTACCTATGTTATGCTTTTGAAGTTCCGAGAGACCCGATACAACGTCCTAATAATAAACAAAAATTACTATTTTGTTACATTCGTTTTAAAATAAAAATATGTAATAATTTTTACCTTTATTATATCACGTTCCTCTTCATGTCTTTGGGTATATTCTTGGTGACCCAAAAAGGTTTCTAGGCAATATAATGCACATTCGCATACGATAACCGCTTGCGATGGGTAATGGTTTATCATTTGCATAATATTCTACTTATTTTATGTACAATAAGAACTTTTTGGATTCTCAAGTTGAAATAAATTCATAAACCTAAAATAATATACAAACCCCTGCATTTGCTAATTCGCGTAATATCTGTAATTCTCTTTCGAATGCATCTCTTATGTTATAGCTTTTTATCACGTAATAAACTTTCGGTTTATTCACTTCATATCCTTTATATATCTCAACCTTCTTACCCTTGCTATAACTTCTTATAATTGTATATCGTTCTAATGAATAAGTATTTTTTTTTCTTTAATTAATTTTCGTTCACGTGATAAAAGTAAATTATTTATAAGTAATTAAAATAACGATAATTACCTTGAACTTCACCGAGTCTTTCATCTTCTCTTGGATTATTATAACCCATCATATTTATATTTCATAATTATATGAAAAAATCCCAGTATCAATGGAAAAAATTCTCTCCAAACGATTTTTCTTTTTTTTATGCAAAAAGATTTATGACGCACAATAAACATGTGCATTGGGGACATTGTCATTAGTTGACGCCTAATGCTTATTAAGGGGTGTTTGATGTTCGACATTGCAGATTGTTTCATTGTCAGAACTTTATTTGGTTGGCGTCAATCAAGCATAGGAAAGTACAATTAGTTTGCTTGTATTAAATTATTAAATTAAGATCTGATCAAATTTTCATTAAATTCAAGTTCTCGAAATCTATAATTAGGTTGTCAAGTGTCCCGAACAAGAATTTATTTGGGAACGGAAAACCTGTTTTTCTTTTAAATGCTGTTCCTATTTATTTACCGACTAGATTTTCTTGTCCGATTTGATCCGAATTGATTTTTAATTCAAGATCAAACGGAATTTGTAGATGCAATGTGATTGGTGAATAATACCCATTTGGTAATAGCTCAGATCATGAATTTTAAGTTTAAAAGTTTTATTTATACAATTCAATAGATGAGGTAAATCTTACATAAGAGATATACACTGATTTTGTTTAGAGATAAACCAAGATAAAGAACGCTTTACTTCTCATCCTTTAAATACATATCGAATCGCGGTATGCGTTAAATTTAAAAGGTATGCTCGTTTACTAAAACGCCCAGATTAAAACCAACAAAAAGTTTTCTTTTAATCGATTCCAATTTTTGATACAAAGGCGAAATAATAAAAAAGGAAAAAAAAAAAAAGATCTCTTCTTATCATCAAAATTATCCGGAAAATGCACATCCAAAAAATCAATCTTCATTTGTGTAATATAGATAAATTACTAAATAAAAAAAAGAATTTAATATTTTGACTATTCATCAAATAAAAAAAATAAAAAAAATAAAAATTTCACAAAAAACTCACCAAATCCGGATAATGTCAATACAAAAAATGTGAGTAGGGTTATGACAAAGACAAACCAAAATTTCTTGCTAAATTTATCTTTTTCAACCCATGCCATCTCCCATATTTCATTTATAGTTTTACGATTATGTGAGCCATATAATTCTTGTTCATTATTTAAGTTTTTGGATAATTGAGAATTAAAAGGTAAACCAATTTTTATATGTTGAGGTTTTTCAGGGTTGATTGAGTTGGAATTATTATTAAATAAACTATGTCTCTTCAAATCTGAACGACTCCTTTGACCTCCAGTTAGAGGTGAAGTGTGTGTATCTAATCCTCTTTTGCTATCTATGGTTGTGGCATTTTCTGGTTCGCTTGTTACTGAGGAATATGACATTATGAATAAAAAATATTTTTTTTTTTGAAAGGAAACAAAAAAATAGCCCTATTTTTTTTAAAAAAAAAAAAAAATAAGAAATGATTTATATTTTTGTAAACAACCAAATTGTAGTGTAACCCTCCTTGGTGTTTGTTACATTAATTCTGATGTAACCTTCAAAATTGCCTTAATTATTCACGTGGCTTGTCCTTTAGGCTGGGGGATACTTAAAAATAGAGACTTATCAACTGTATTTATCAAGTAATAACTATTTATAAAATTTTAATTTTTGAATTATATAATTATTATTTTTTACTTTTTACATTAATTTGCTATTAATAAAGTTCAAAAATAGTAAATCATAAGATTTGTATTATGATTTTAATAGAAAACCTTCTATATTATAAATTATATAAAAAAATATATATGTAACTAAATTTATAATTATAATTACTATTATATTACATATAATAGATTATACACAAAGATTTGATTTATACACTTAAAAAATTAAAAATATACTTTTAGATAAATTTGTAAGTATAATCTAACAAATTTATTTTCTAATCAAATTATTATGTAAAAGCATATTATTAATTATATAAATATAGAATTAGTAATTATTAAAAAATTTAATAATTTAATTACTTTGATTAAATTTATTTATTTATAATTTATTTTGATAAAATATATATTTTATTATATATTTAATTTAATATAAAGTTATATAACAAATCTATAATAAAATTGTTAAATATAATTAATTTAAAATTTAAAATTAATTTAATCAGTTAAGAATTAAAAATAATTTTAATAAGTATTATTAATGCAAAATATAATAAAATACTACAATATTTTTTATTTTTATTGTAAAAAAAATTTATATAAAATTTATATAATATAGTAAAATATTAAATAAATATAAATAATTTTAATTTTTAAAAGAAAAATATTATTATAATTAATTAAATATATTATTAAAATTTTTTTTTTAAAAATTATATTAAAGTTATATTTTATAAGATTATATAAATTTATATTAAAATATAAGATTATATAAAAGTTTTGTAGTTAAAGAAATAAAATTACAAAAAAATTTTTTTGAATTAATATAAAATATTAAATGAATCTTTATAATTTAAAAAATTACTAACACTAGAAAATTCTAATTACTTTTGTATATAATAAATAATTCTATCAAAAAAATATCATAAATATTTTATAATTAATTTATAAAAAATAAAAATGATATTTAAAAATGATAATTTTGATAAAATTATTAAGTATAGAATCAGTTTTAAAAACTTAATTTAAATTCTAAATTTTAAATTTTAAAATATTAAAAAAACTTATTATTTATTTTTATTAAGTAATTATTATATATTATTATAAACAAAAATTATTTAAGTTTAAATAAAATAATTATTATTTAGACTTAAAAAATTTAGACTCAATTTTTTAGTTATTCTTTAAAGATTAGGTATAAATTAATTCTAAAATATTATAGAAAAATTATAATATTTTAATATCTAGTAATTATAAAAAGATTAATAATTATTAATATATATTAATTTTCAATTTTCAATTTTTTAAAATAACTTATTATCTAATTATTACAAGAAAATAAAATTTAGTTTATTAGATTTATCTTATTAAGACTTATTAAATAATTATATTTTTATATTTCTAAAACTAATAGATAATAATATATATAAGTTTAAAATTTTAACTTTTTTTCATAATAATTTATCATATATTTATCTTTAAAATATTATTAATTATTTATTTTTTTTTGAATTTTTACTTAGAAAATATCATAAAATTTATTATAAAAATATTAATTTTTAAATAAATTATTTTAAAATTATTTAAAAATATTATAAATAATTTTAATTATTAAATAAAATTGCAGACAAATTTGCTTGCAAAATACTTGAAGAAATAATATAATTTAAGTCATACAAACTTGATTCTATATTAACATAATATAAGTAAATAATAATATAAGCAGTGTTGGTATTTTAAACTAATAAACTTTTAGATCATTGGACTGCTAAACTAATAGACTTTGTCTATTCCAATTCCATTAAAATTTAAACTATTAGACTATAGACTTCATCTAACAACTATAAAATTTTAGCAATATGTAAATTATTTTTATTGATATTTGTTATAATTTACTAATTATTACTAATAAAAAATTTAATAAATAATTAGGTTTTCCTAAACTTGTAATATAAATATCTAGATGTTTCTATTTAAAATTTTGTTCTCTAGTAGGATGAAATAAATTTGGAGTATTTGTAATATTATTTTTAAACTTTCTATTACCTAAAAAATTAAGGTCAATAGAATTGTTCTAGTTGAATGATTTTATTATTGTATAATTAAAATGATTTTATTATCGATTGTTCAAATTAAACGATTTTATTAAATTTTTAAGTTAGGCTAAAATTATAATTTAGTTAATATTATATAATTATAGTCCATTTGAATTGAAATTAGATTGGATATTTCCATTAGGTCCAAAGTCTAATAGTCCATTATTGGGAATTGAATAAGATTCAATTCCAATATTTAATTTGAGAAGGTGGATAAAAAATATATATATATAATATAATCATGTGTTAAAATGCTATAATTCTATTGGCTTTATAATATTATTATAATATTTTATTACAACTATTATAAATCTATATTTTACATCATTTTGAAGTATATTGATTAGTTTTAATCTTTTCTTTAGTATAAAACTCTTTTTTTATTTTTATAGCACATTTCACATAATGAATATATTTATTTAAAATATTTTTTCAATGATTGAGAAAGAGTTACAAAATCTTTTCTTTCTTCACAATAATAGCAGATTAGATAATTTTCCAATTTATGACTTGAGTAATATAATATTTCAATTGATAAATTATAATTAATTCATATACGTACAAATACTATTTCTTTTAAATAATGATCATTAGAAAAATTGGTATACCACAAGAATATGAATAGAATTCTAATGCTTGTTGATAATTATACTATTCTTTATCATTTAAAGCTATATATACAATGACATTTTTAACAATATTCACAACTAATATAATTACAGATTTTTTTCTAATTAAAATACTTTTTAAAATTAGCTTCGCATTTTCCTATAATTGTATATATGTTAGTTTAAATTCTTTAGTAATTTTAGTTCTATAAACGTGTTAAAAATTACATAATAATCTGTATTGTTTATTTAAAAATTATTAGTATTTTTAAAAATCAAAATAAATATTAAAATATATAAATTTAATTGATGAAGAAATTAGATCTAGAAGAAAACTCAAATTACAAAATTTATTTAATAGAAGACGAATTAGCTTACAGTATGGGAAGGTAATATTGTTACATTTTTTATCTAAAAAATTAATATAAATTAGAAATATAAAAATTATTTGATTATATTATAAATTTATAATACAAATTTAAAAACTGTAAGTATGTATTCAATAATGAGTATTTGTAAATTTAATTAAGTTAGAATATTAACACATTTGTGTTTGTATAGATTCTTCAATTTTTAAAGTTGAATCTATATCATAAATCACCTATGTAAAATTAAATTATAAATTAATAAATTATAAGAAAATATATTAAATATATTTAATTTTTTATTTTAAATAACTCTTCAATTGTTTTTTATCTACTAGATCATAATATTTAAATTTGTATTTTTTTTAATTTAAGTCATTCTATTTGATTCTTTAATATTTCTTTAATACATGCTATACTTTCTTTTAATTCAGATTCTAATTTATTAGATTCTTGAGTTTTTTATGAATATCATCTAAAATATTTACTGTATTAAATAAACTTTTAGATTCAAAATTTATTGAATTGCATTTAAGTGCTATACCTTAAAGATCCAAATTTAAAGAACTTATAATACATTTTGCTAGATTTATTCAATTATAATTTAGAGCTATATGAATTGCAATAAGCAAATCAAAGTTTCATGAAGAAAAAAACTAATCAATGAAATTTGTATTAATCTATAATTATATCGATAATCTGAACCTCTATCAGTATAAAGACATAAAATTAATACTATTACTTGATGTATATATTAGATATTAAGTGCATTTAAAAATTTAGCTAAATGTCTAATAGGAATACTTAGTTTAATAATTGTATTCTTATAAGATACAAATATCTGATCTTTATAAAATGATCTTAAAATATCATTAGGAATTGTTATAAAAAATGTAACTAAAGGAGTTAATGAAAGTTTTATAAAGTCATGATCAACTGCAGCTAAAATATCATCTTAAGTTACTATAGAATGCTGATTTTATATATCTATAAAAACTGTAACATCTTCTTTAATAGGAATTTTATGCTTATTATTTGCTGAAATTAAGCAAATCTATTGACAATATTAAATGTAAATTTCCTAAAATATCAAAAATGTGCTACACAATAATATATATCATTACTATTTTTTTAAAGCAGCTGACTTTATATCTTAAATTTTATATTAAATCAGCTAGTATGTAGTATTGATCGTATTGTTTTAGTATTTGTAAAACAAAATTGAAGATGAATCCACTCATTTGATAGAATATAAATATTAGAGAGAAGAGAATCACTATAAAGATTTTTTAATCTTTCTATTATAATTTTATGAAAGTCACAAATAGATAAAGCTAATGACATATATAGAATATTTTCATGACATCTTTTATTTACCATTAATAAATTCTAATAAATTAAATAATTTAGAGCATTTTTCAATAAAATATTCAATAAATAAGTAAATATAAAACTTACTTGTTCATTAAAATAAACTTTTATTTTATCCTAAAATGTATTAAATTTTGTTCTATTAAATCCATTATTTGTTCATAAATCAAATATTATTTTAGGATCTGTTAGAGTTAATATTATTCGTAATCTCTCAATATCACGAGTAATAGTATTTGAACTTATAGTAGGATCACTAGTAAGATTAAAACAAAATATTTATAATATAGCTGGTGTAACTTTCTTGATGTAAGAATATTATATAAAATTTATGAGATTAGATAATAGATTTATTTAAATATTCAAATATTAATTATGTTTTCATTACTTTATTAAGCATATTCTTTTGCATTTGTTATATAAAATAATGGGGTAAATTTTTATGAATCCTAGTCATTATACGTACTTTCAAAATTTTATCTTGTTTATTATTGAATATCTCAATTTCTGAGATCCTCCATACATAATTAATTGTTTCTAAATAATTTTCTTGATAAAATCTAAAAATAAAATAGATTATTAGCGATTTTATAAATAAAAAATAAAATAATTTTAAAATATTAACCTATATATACCTATTGGAAATGTGAGCTATAACTCTTTTATAAATCGATATTATTTTATAATATTAATAGGAAAAAATTCTTGAATATCAATATGCTTATAGAATGGTTTTCTAAATAGGAAATTATTTAATTGAAAATAATTATCTTTAAGATCGTTATGATCATAGGTAACAATTTGATATATAAAACTGTTATTATTAAGACTGCATGCACTTTCATTATTATGATGAAGCTTATTCATACTATTAGCGATATTAACTAAGTATTCAGAATATTTTTTTAAAATTTCAATCAGAGAAAGAATATTAGGCATTACTTGATCTCATATATTGCTATTTGCTTATAGTTGGTTAATAGATAATTCAAGAGAGCTTGTAAGATGAATAAGTTTTTATTGTGATATTGGATTTTTTTTATGATGGCTAGTATGATAAAATTTATTGTATATTTTACCATCCTAATAGGTCCTCAACTATATAAAAAAATCCAGCAAGTGATACAAATATGCATATAATATATAAAGATGTGAATCAATATATCATAGAATATTTGTAAGTCGATTTGCAAATGTTTTACCAATTGTATTATGAATATTACCTATTCAACTGATTTTTTGAGCTTGTAAAAGTTCAATAATTTCATTATAAAGTTAGTTGTAATTATTATGTTCTATACAATATTGAGGAAGTAATGGCTACTTTGAATTTTTCATTAAAATACTAAAAGCATTAGGTTTATTTTAAGTTAAAGCTGTATATCTAAATTTATATTTGCAATGAGATAAAATTTAACTTGCCAAAATCTAAAAATTTCTAACATTTTTAGGTTACTATTTAAATCATTATCAACTTCTCACCAACTTTCAAACTTTTTCTCTTCTAATAAAAACTTGCATTTCTTTATCATTGTACTATTCATATCCTGCTATAATAGTATCAAAAAGGTTACAAAACTTATTAGCTGTAGATTTTATATTTATTACATATTCAGAAATTATACACTTGATACTTTTATTAACTTATACCAAAAGATAAAGCATAGCATCATTTACATAAAAAATCATGAAAATAGTAAAAATACTGATCTGAAAATCTATTTATCTGTGAACAGAAAGATAATCCATTAATCCTATTATAGTATTTCAAGTAATTCTGTTATCTAATTATCTCATCCAACTTTATCTTAATGTTTTAATGCTTAGATCAAAATCTAGTTGATTTTAAGTCTTTTTTGTTTGCTTTATCTATTTAATAACTATAACTTCCTTATGGATTTTTAGTCACATTTTGTATTTTTGCAAATATCATAAGATAAAAAATTCGTAAATGATCTATAAAAAATGTAAGAGTTTGAAAAAAAATATTTAAAATATTTAAAAATTTAAAATCAAATCTCAGCATAAAGATAATAAATAAGCTTATAGCCGATGATGGAAAGGAAATATTTCAGAGAAACATAAGTATTTATTATATTAAAAATATAAGCATTTATTATATTGATAATTAAAAATATTGCTGAAACAATAAAGATTTAATAGTAAAAAGATTCAAAAATCCTTCATATGTAAAAAATAGTGATAAAAAGCTTTTTTTTTACAATATTTATTTTATAAATTTTATACAAATTCAGTTTTAATGGTACTTATTTTACAAATTATTATACAAATTTCCTAAATATCTGCAGTTTCATATGCTTTTCATGCAATTAATGCAATTGATAAATTATTACATGATTAAAAATACAGCAATATTATTGGCCATATATTATGTATAATATTCATATCAAATTTTTAAAATAAAGGGAAGGCATTATGTTAAATGAAAATCAAATTAGTATAACTTTAATTATAACTAAATAATCATTATAATTATATAACTTATATATAATATTTAATAGTAAAAATAAAATTTTGTTAGAATATTATTTATCTAAATAAAATAAATAAAATAATAAATATAATTTATTTATACTACTATTTGGCTTTTATAATTTCATTTTACAAAGATAATTTCAAACTTATATAAAAAAAACTTATCAAAAATCAAAATATATAAGAAAATTTTAACTATGAATATAATAGCATTCAATTAATAGAATATTTAGTATAATTAAAGTTAAAATGAAAACTTTATGAAAAAATTTACCTAGTTATCTATGTAATCTTATTACAAAAATTAAAGCTGATAAAATTAATAATAGACAGAATATAGATGGAATATTTAAAATTATTCTTAATATAATTAAATAATATTTTATAAAATATTTATTAAATAATAAGAGTAAGTCATAGATTAAGCTATTAAGTATTAATAATTATTATATAAAAAGATGAAAATTTATAAGCTAAGGGTAAAAAAGTTTTTAGATATATCATATAGTTATTAAAAAAGATACTAGAAGATAGTAAAAGCTTTTTAAAGTAATAAAATTAATAGATAATTTTGTAAGAAAATTAAATTAAAATTCCAACTTTTTACATATTTAAAGATAATAAAATATATATATATATTTTTTTTTTTATTTTAACGTGCAATAGCTTTGCATAATCTTTATTAAAAGTAAAGTAAAGAAAAATTACAAATTACAAATGAGAGAGTACAAAAATTTCTATTTAGTAAAGACTAAATCAAAACCAACCTTGCACTGTTCTAGACTAACCTACCCTAAACTAATTTAAAATAGGTTCAACCATCCAATATTAGGGGCCTGGTTACTATCGATCCAAAAATTTGACCAATGCAAACCAAAAAGGAATGATTTATGAAAATAGGAAAGGATAATAAAGATGTGAGAGGTGGGGTCAGGGAAGCCAATTGATACAGTATTTGCTTTTCGATCCTTGAGGGACAAGTTGTGTTCTTCTTCAAATTTTTGAGGGTGGCACATTGATCGAGCCAAAGAACTTTGATTTTTTCATGTGTGAAATAGTATGTTAAGGAAAGTAAACTACGAACGAGTGACTTATTATTTATTATTTGATGTAGTTTTATTGTAAGCGAGAACGGAACTATGCTTTTTATGAAGTCAATAAAATTAAAGGAAGAGTGTGTAGGATTAAGGTTCCAAATATCCATTGAAATGATACTTGCTATATCAAACTGACGATTGAGTTCAGACAAATTCTAAGAGAGGAAGGCGATGGTATCTAATAAAATGTCGTTGAGTTGTTGTAATGTGTGTTGGCAAAGCCAGATATGATCAAAATTCTCCAAACTAGTAAAGCATTTAGGGCAGGATCATGCGGGATCATATAAATCAGGATGACGCTTTTTGAGTACTTTAAGTGAAGGGAGAAGTTCAAGTAGAAGTTTGATTTTAAATTTTCTTATAGAGGAAGCCTTATAGGATGTGACAGAATCACTTTCATTATCATTAAATACGAAGGCAGTATTAATCCAGCCTACCTCTAGGGTTAAGTATTTTTTAAAATGTGGAAGTAGTTGAATGTTGTGAAAGTCAATGGAGTTGAGAAGGTCTTTGGTAAAATGTCATGAAAGCGTCAAAATAATTTGGTTGTTATAATAGAGAGTATAGTCGAAACCTAATTTTGTCTGTACTAGAGTAGTAGGCAGACTTATTTCTTTGGCGAGTCAGTCAACTTCATTATTATAGTGATCATTAGCATGAACTTTGACTTTATAGAATGTGATATCTATATTTTTTTCTTTGAGCTGATGGAAGAGTGAATACTAAATAGAATAGTTTAAAACTTTGAAAATGGAGTTGTAAGTAAAGGCGCATGTAAGAAAGTAATTCATTTTTGAATAAGAGGCTATGGTGACTAATGAATCTGTGGAAATGTCAATATTGGAATTAGGGGTGAAATATGAACTGCAGCCAGAACCACTACTAATTTAACTAGAGAAGAAGATGGTTGGGAAAGGGTAATAGAAGCATTGAAGAAATGAAGAGGTTCTGATGGATTGACTTGTAACCAGGCAACCCCTATACGAGATGAAGAATTATCTAAATTAGAGAGAGAACCGTCAGTTTAAAACGAAAGGTTAGTTAATTGTGAAAATAAAATCGATAGGCTATCTAACTGAGTAGCTATATCAGAAGTAAAAATATTCAACGAAGCTACGTTAATGGAAGGTGTAGAAGGTTCAATATTAAAAGCGGGATCTGAGTGAATTTTAAAATTAAAAAAGCCATTTCAAAGATCATATATAGGGAAAGGGGACAAAGATAACCAAAGTTATGCGTGTATTAAAATATTTTAAGTTTTCTAAAATGTTTTAGAAATAATTTTATACTTACTATTTAAAAATAATATCTATTTTATTTATTCATTATTTTTTATTATATTAGTTAATTATTAAACTAACTATTATTATTTTTATTTATTATCAAATTGAAAATAATAAGAAATTTCTTTAAGTATATTTTTAGTGAATAATATTTGTTAGATTTTAATATTATTTATAATTTTTTATTATATATAAATAAATAATAAATAATTATATCAAATAAATATAATAATAAATTCTAATAATTATTAATTATTTATTTTTAAATATTTAATATATTATCATTAAAATTATTATTAGAATATTATTATTAAAGTTACTATCAGAATATTACTAAGATTACTATCAGTATTTATTATTTAAATTAGATTAATAATTTATTATTATTTATCTCTATTGATATTAATCAATAAATGTACTGTAATTATAATTAATATATATTATGTGATATATTTCTTAAAAAAATTTCTGATATTATAAATATAATTTAAGTTTATAATAACTTATAATTTTATTATTTTTTAATAAATTATAATAATATATTTTTAAATTAATTTTATTAATAAATATAATAAAACCTTATTTTTTAAACTATAAATTTGCTTATAAACATAAAAAAGTATTAAAATTCTTAATAAAATATAAAACATTAATTTTAGTATTATAATTAATATATATTAAATATAATTTAATATATAATTTATTAATTTTATTAGAAAATATTAAGTTTAAAATTATTCAATTTAAAATAAAAATTCTCTTTAAAATTTATATATTTGTAATTTAATTAAATCACTTTTTAAATTTTAATAAAATTATCAAAGATTAAAATAAAAATTTTTAATCATTATCAATCAATGATCATTTCAAAATTAGCATCAGAAAATATTTTAATTAAAGATATCAATTACTTTTTGTAAAATTAATTTTTTTTAATAAAAAAAATATCTTATATAATAATATATACTAAAATTTTATATATAATTTAATGAAAATTGAGTAAATTTTATTAATAGTATATTTTTTATAAAATAAATAATCATTAGACTTTCAATATATTTTAATATAAAAGATATTATTTTACTAAGGCTGTAACAATATGATTTATAAAATTTTAAGATAGAAAAAGACATTTTTTTATCTTTACATAGACAATAAAAATTGTTAATAACTTATATTTCTATATCTATTTTATTTTACTTTTGATAATTTTAAAAAAGTAAGTTATAAAATGTTAGAATAAATCTATAATATTTTCTTATATATTTTTTTTTTTATTTTGTATATTTGATAGATAAAGATTATAATGATAAATTAAATAATAATATTGAGTTTTTTAGTACTTAGTCTATTAATGATATTAGTAATATTAGTAATATAAATTTTGAAGATATAGAAGATTTTGAAGATGAAATATTAGATCTGAAAAATAATAATAAAATTTTAAACAAAAATTTAAAAACGAAAATATAGATTACTTAAAACTTACATTATGTGTAATTATTAATTTTGTTAGAGATAAAATATAATAATGTGATAAAATACAAAAATTAAGATAATTATGCAATTTATTTGACATATGATAGGTAGATAAAGTTATAATTAAAAAAGTTAATAGTATTTTATTAAAATTAAAAGTATATAACTTATATTTCTAATTTAACAATAAATATTTATATAAACATAATAAACAATTAATAAATTTTAAAAAAGAAGTTATTCAATAGTATTAATATATTTTTTGTAATAAATATATCACATATTTTTCTTGAGATATAAGTTAAAGCATACATTTTTAACATTTAAATAAACAAAATATTTAAGTATTATGTATTGAATAATATACATATAAGGTATTATAATCATATTGTTATACGAAAGAAAACATGGATGATGATGATCCAAAGGATGACGTCGATCCCTAAGAAATCATATATGTCTTCTATGTCATCTATATCGTC
>CAJVPP010001795.1:0-17852 GCA_910592005.1 Funneliformis mosseae
GAATTCATATAAAAATTTTCTCTTTAAATACACACCCTCTTTAAATGCACATTTTTTAAAATTTTTACTATAGTCCTAAGGGGATGCATTTAGAGAGGGTTGACTGTATTACTAGCTAAAGATATGCTTATTATTTTAATAATATAAATAAAATTAGTTAACAGTTTAATAAGAACAATACAAAATATCATATTTGTTAAAAATAAGGATCGTTTTTTCTTTCTATAACAGTATTTATTAGCTTTAAAAAATATGAAATTTCTTTATTTTTAACTCAAAAGATATTAAAGTTATTCTTATTAAGCTTATTAAATAGATATAAAAAAATATAAAATATAATATTTATGTTTACAGGTTCTAATATATTTTACATAGGTTATCACAGTTCATAAAAGTTAAAGACTTACCTTAATAAAGATTAAAATATATTTTAAAAATAAAGAGTTTATAATTAGTCTTTTTTTTATTACAATATTTTGAATATATTCTTTTAATAATATTATTTAACTTCAAAAAACTTTAGTTTTTAAAGAATATAAGAAAGAAAACTTAAAAAAGAATAACTGTTTTCATTTTCTAATAATTAAATAATAATAAATATATATACTATAGTGTTAATGTATATATATAAATAATGAATTATAAATTAAAACTTTATATTATATTATTATAAAACTTTATTATATTATATAATTAAAATATAAAATAAAAATTTTTTTAAAAATATAAAATCATAAAATTTCAAATAAAAACAAAAAATTTTTAAAAATATAAAATCACAAAATTTCAAATTTTTTTTTGTTTTATCTCTTTAAAAATAAAAATTATTTTTTTTATTTTATAAAATTGAACAAGATTTTGTTTATCAAAAAATCAAGTATATAGAATGTGATTTACAGAATAAATAGATAAATATTTGAATATTTATATCATTGTATATAAAATTATATAGTTTTTCATTTTGTTTTAAACTAATAATACTATAAAATAAAGTTAATAAATAATGTTGGTTTATAGATGAACAATTTAAAGTAAATTATCTAAACATTTTGAATTATATTATATACTATTTATAATTTTTTTACAAATGATTAATTATTAAATTAGTAAAATAAATTAAATTTTTTAATATATATATCAGAATATAATTTTTGTATAATTCAGTATTTAAATTCTTAATAAATCAAAATTTATGTATCAATTAGTTATAAAAATATTTGTTTTTTTTGTCTTTATATTTTAAAATACCTAAAATAAAAAAGATAAAGAAGAATTTATAAAACTGATGATTTTTTTGCAAAATCTCTTAGAGATTCACTTTTTTTGCAAACTCTTAGAGAATCACAAATTTTTTTATGAAATCTCTTAGAGATTCACTTTTATTTGCAAAACTTTTAAAAAATTACAAATTTTTTTGTGAAATTTCTTAAAGATTCACTTTTATTTGTGGAGATTTGCAATTATCTGCAAAACTATTAATAATTCTTAAATTATAAGTCATATAATTTTACATCAACTTATGAGTTGGATAGTTTTAAATCTATAAATAAATATTTAGTTTTTTATGAATTATTTGAATTATTTAAAAATTTTATTATATAATCTGTTCTACTTTAATATACTTCTTTAGCTATATTATATTAAATGTTCTCATTGGTTTATTTTTCATTTTTTCAACTTTTTCCCCCTTCTATTACAAAGAGCCCATAAAATCATATGAATTAAGAATTATAAAAATTCTAATTCAATAATATAGTCAACTTTTATTATAATAAACCCTATGTTTTAGACTTTGACTTTACTATAAGGTTATAATAAAAGATTTTAAGAGATTTGATTAGTTAATTTACTATAACAAGAGTATTTTTATTATATTTATTCAAAAATTTGTTATATTAAAAGTTTGTTATATTAAAAGTTGACTGTAATCAAAATTAACTCTAAAAAAACTTTAAAATAAGCAAAAATTCATTAAAATTAAATTAAAAAAAAGCTAAAATAGCTTTAAAAACTAATAAAATTTTAATTATAAGAGATCTTGAATAGATTTAAAGTCAATTTAAAAAGTATTTATAAGTGAACTTTAAAGATCTGATTACTTAAAATAGATAAAAAAACCATTATTATGTTAAAAAATGAAATTATTTATGAAGTTTTAAAATACAAAATTTAATATAAAAGATTATTAATTACTTTTGAAATATGATTAGTTAGTCAAAAAATTCTAAACTAATACTATCAGATTCAAAGACATTAAGAACTTCAAAATAAACTAAAATTTGTAAAATTTTGTTTACTAGAAATAAATTAGCCTTGTTAGTTAAAAAAATTTTATTATAAATTTGATCAATTATAAATTAATTTTATAATATGTAATATTTCATTATAATAAATTTTGTTATATTATTTTATATTTGTTATATTTAATAAAAAAATTAATTTTATATAAAGTCAAATAAATTTATTTTAAATAAAAATATATCTAAAATTGATTAATATAATTAGAAGATTTTAATTCTTATTTGCATAAACAAATTCATAAGATACTTTTATTTTATATACTCTATATATATAGTATACTTATTATATATATTTATTCAAAACTTCTATGTAAACTATTTTTTTATTTTTTAAATTTTCAAATAGTTAGATTTGTAGATGATCTATTTGAATATTTATAAAATTTTGTAATAATCATATTTAATTATATATATAAAAATTTTTTAAAAAAATCTAAAACTTTTAGACTCTTATATTTAAGCTTTTTTTTTTATTTAATTTTATTATTTATTTTATTATTATTTTATTTATATTTTAATTACAAATTTATTTTAATATATACTAAGAAAATAGAAACTATTATTAAGTCTGAAATAATTTTAACTAAAAAAAATTCATATTGATATTTGCTTTATCTAGAATTTTATGCAATTACAAAAATCAATCAGCATTACTCCATTATTGAGTGGATAGATACTAGGACATTTTTCATCATATATAATCTTACACTTCATTTTGGACTAATAATTATATATATTATAATTAATCTTGATCTAGTAATTCTAACTTATTTGAATATATCACTATTTTAATAGTATTTTATTAGACTAGTTTAATCCAGTAACTAACATCAAGTTTGAAATATTAAAGTTTAACAGTACATCTTGATTTATAATAAATAACATATCTAATAATTAATTAAATTGATACATTACATATTTTTTATAGTTTTATTTATATTTTATATTAAAAATTTTTTTATTTATAATCACATTTAATAGTCATTGAATATAAGATATCTTAAATGTGTAATTATAAAGAGAGTTAACTGTAGTTACAAATAATATCTAAAAAATAGTATATTCATTACCATGCTTAAAAGCTTAATTGACTGCAATATATAAAAGACTAGGATTTAAAAAACTTTAAAGAAATAGATTAATTAGAATACTAGAACTAATACTATAATAAGCATTTATAATAAAACAATATGAAAAGAATTTTTATTATATATAAATATTCAAAATTCTTTATTTGTAAAATAGCTAATTCAATTTGAAAATTATAATTATAATTAATTTAGATTAGTTCTAATCCTTTGAATCTTTAGTTTATAGTTGCAGTATTATTTACAATATTATTTATAATTTAACATGTAATATAAGATTTAAAAGGAGAATATATTAACTCTAGAGTATTACAAAATCAAATAAGATAAAATTGAACTGAATTAATCATTAATTCACTCTAATAATAGACAAATTGTTAGAATTTCAGAATAATATTAGCTTATTTACAAATGATAAATATTGAATAAAAATATTAGGATGGTATGTTCAAATTGAATACCAAATTGGTAACGCATAAGGACAAATAAAGCGTGACCAATAATATTTAAAATACTTGAAAAAAACTAAATCATTGAGATAAATATAAAAAATGCAATCGTAGCAATTATGTGATCATATAACAGTTAACTTCATATATATAATATCAGTCATATTTATATATGAGCTGCATCACAAATCTGACACACACTTCAGACATATTCAAGGAGGCAGTTATATGCTATTCTAATCATATTTTTAGCTGTTAGAAAATTATGCGATCATATATTTATATTAATTAGATATTATTAGTGTTATAAAGAGCTGATGAGAAAAAGGGACAAAAATAAAATTTCAGTAAATTTGAAGATATGAGTAATTGGTTTAAAATAAAGAATTCAGTAGAGTATTAGCAAAATACGTTGATTTAAAAGAAATAACAAATGAAAGGAGATAAGTTAGTAGAACTCAAGTTTAATAGTCAAAAAATGCTCTGTTTACCATATTTTGATTCAATTAGATATCTAATAATCGATCTGATGCATAATTTGTTTTTAGGAATTGCCTATTAAATTATAAAAAGATTGTAAAAAAATAACAAAGAAAATCTCAAATTGATGAAAGCAAAATCAAAATTTTAGCTAATTTAAGTAAAATATCTTATAAAATAGCAACTGGAGAGGGATTGATTTTAGAATATGTCATACCTCTATATAAATGCTAATGTATTTCACATTAAAAAATGGCACATTATACCAGTTGGTTTCTGTAATCAGATACCGGACTTTCAGATATATTACCGGGAATTTAGATGAGATTTATCAATAAGATCTGAGTCTCGAAATTTACCAGGTTATGGTTATAGGAAACAATTTATTATAAAATACCGAAAAATTGAGTCAGGGTTTCAAAAATTACTGGGCTATCAGACATTATTAAAAAAATATTAATAAATACTGTGAAAAAAATCAATTAAAAAAAATCAATTAAATTTAAAAATAGTGGCTAAATTCAATACATCCATCGGAAATAAATAAACAATTAAAATAAAAATAATTAAAATAATTACTGTATATTGAATATTAATAAATCGCAGTATCAAATTTTAATAAAACTAAATTAAATTCAATCTGAAAAAAAATCAAAAAAAAAAATAATTCAAAATTCGCGGGGTATATTAATATTTATTTTAATTTTATTAAAATCTTACGTTTTTTCCCGTCGTGAGGCATCGTCCGGGTAGAATTGCTAGTAATTTAAAATATTATGTTTTAATATATGATAAAAATAAAAAAATGAATTTAATAATAAGAAAAAGAAGATACAGTATCTTTAATATAATTATTTTAAGTCAATTGATTAATGATTAACATAAAAAACAGATCTAATTATTAGTTTAAGCTTAAAGTTTATATTAAGCATCAAAATTTTTATTGGTCAGATTTTGTATTACCTTAAAACCTGATTTCCTCCTCGAAAACGATTTCGATCTCTCGGAAATATTTCTTCAACAATGGCAAGTAATTTATCAATCTTTTAAATCAATAAATTTATAAATTTGCCTTTATAAGTGACAATTTATAAATTTTGTATAGGAATTTATTGTGCTTTTTCCAGAGTTGTTTTAAGAAAGTTTTGTTTTTAATTTAGAGTTTACAAATTACACCTGCTATCGAAAAACAAAAAGGTATACCAAAAAAGCAAGGGCTGACTTTTACATTCTTTCGTTACTCTAATATTTCTTTTCTGGCTAATATAGCACACAAAGCACCAATATGGGCGGTTCGCTGGTCACCAACCGGCAATGTGGTTGCTTCCGGGGGTTTAGACAATGAAATCAAAATTTGGTTTGCTCTCTTTTCTTGTTACATGTATTATAATAAAACAAATATTAAGATAAATTCTCTCTTTTTTTAATCAGGGATGCGGAAACTGGAGACTATTATCGTACTCTCGAGGGACATATATTAGCTATTACGGGTTTAGATATCAATGCAACAGGCGAAGGTAAGTAATTTAATCATAAAAATGATATATTGTTTTTTTTCAATTATTTTAAAATTTTTTAATTTTAGCTCTCATCTCAATTTCATTCGATAATACTATTAAAAGATGGAGTATATTAGAAGGTGTTTTGATAAATGACATAGAAACCAAACCAGGTACAGTAATACATTACTTATAACTTTCTATTTTTAAAAAATTTAACAATTACTTTATATCCTTTGTTGCAGGGAAAGTTTGTTGTGGACAATATACCAAAGATGGTAATTACTTCGCCACTGCGTCACAACAGGGAACTATTGATCTCAGAAAAGATTCCAATCTTGAAGAAATCATCAGAACATATACTTCTGAGGGAAAATATGGTTTATGTTGCCGATTCGTATCCTTCCATTGTTTTTCTTTCTTTTTCTTTCTTCTTTTTCCGACCTTTTTTTTTCTTAACTGCTTTTTGGGGGGTGTCTGAAGAGTCCTGATAACACTGTTCTGGCACTTGGCACTGATAACGATAAAATTTATTTGTTTGATGTTGAAAGTGCGAGAATGATTCATAAATTGACTGGGCATTCAGGAAATCCCATACGTTCTTTGGATTTTACTTCGGATGGAAAACATCTAATTTCTGGATCTGACGACGAAACTATCAATATATATGATGTGTATATATATATATTTTATCATTAAATTTATGTATGATATATTTATTGTGTAATATTAATAAGTTTTTGATAAATTTTCTAGGAAACATGGTAATCAAATATCAAAATGTACTGGGCACGAAGGATATGTTATGTGCGTTGCGGCTGCTGGTGATAATAAACATTTTGTAAGCGGGTAAGTATAAGTAATTTAAATACAATTTTTTTTTTTTTTTACAGATTATTTATTTAATGTGTTATTATTAGATCATCTGATTGTAAGATTAAATTATGGCAACTTCCTGAAAAAAATGAGAAAGCGCAACTTGTTGAAACAATTGAAGAGCATAAAGAAGCGGTAGATTATTTTTTAGAGATTTTATTTTTTACATAATCGACCTACTAAAACTTGATTTTTTAATAAAAAAAAAAAAAGGTTTCTTGTATTTCTTGGAATCCAGATGGTAATAAATTTGTAATTGGTACTGATAATTTTTTACTGAAATGGTATAGTGCCATTTAAAACAATAAAGGTAAGTAAATTTATTGCGCAACTATAAAGTTATGTGTAATAATTAATACTATTATACAAATTAACGTGTAATTTATTAATTAAATAGATTTATGTTTATATTAATACTAATTAAAGCCAGTTTAAGATACATGCCTTTTATATCTTATTAGCTGGTTAGGATTTTCTTAAATGTGCATCTCTTTTTCATTGAATGAATTCTATGATCAAAATTTACGACGCGTTCAATGACTAAAAAAAAAAAAAAATAGATCAAAATTCATTTTTTTGAAGTTTTATCTTTAATTGTACCAGAATTTAAAATTTCATTATAAAATCTACAACAAATGTTTGCTATCAAAGACTTTTCTTCTTTTCACAAATAAGTACATAGTTAATGCTTCATTCAATTCATGAATGTAAATAAATTATCCCGATAATCTTGCTTTCTTATTTGGACTAATTTCCTTATTTTCTTCAGATCTTCCTTCACTTCCGCCTTCATTAGTTGTTTCATCGGTTTTACGTTTCTTTTCTTCATCCTTATCCATATCCATATTTGTACTTATTACATTGGTTTCATCAGTCAAGTTGTCATTGCTACCTTCTATATTATCTTCAATATTAACAGCAACTTTTCTTTTGATCAGGGATGTTATATCATTTATAGGTATATTAGATGTTGATGATGACGGACCAGTATTTGTTACGGTATTACTAGATTCAACTGAGGGAGTTAGCATTTTAACATATTCAGCAAGTGCTATTTCGCTAGGTGTCGGTACTGCTTTTTCACGATTGATTTTTGCAGTATTTAACTCTTCGATCTTTCCAATAAAAACAGTTAATAAAAATTAAAGTGACAAATTGAGAAGAATATATAATATAAAGTTATACCTTGGCTTCCATTTCTACAAGAAATTGATCAATTTCATTCAATTTTTTCTCAGTTTCTTCTGTACTATCATCATCACTTTTAACTACTTGCTTCCCTTTACCATAAGTTTCTTGAACGGAAGCCAATTTGTCTTGTAATTTTTTTTTGCACTTATTTAAAACTTCCATAGCTTGTTCGACATGCTCAATGGCTTGATCATTTTGGCTCTCTTCAGTACTTGCAGATAAAGCTAAAGCCAATCTCCAATGAGTATTTTAAAAGGTCAAGGACGTAATCGGTATTGTGTTGAGGCAAATAATTTAAAGATTTGAGTGAAAAGGATATGCTTCGGTTAATTCCATATTATCCTCTGATAATATTTCTGATTTCACTTTCACTGCTTCTCTATAATCCATTACTGCTTGATCAAAATTTTCTATCATTCGCAAAGGTAAAATGAAATATCAATTTTTTAAATATTAAAAAGATCATATTTGGAAGTTAATAATATTTTGATTTCAAACCTTGTTCAAGTGAAATATCTCCCAATTTCATGTGTACTTCGCCAAGGCTTACTTTTGCCTCGTCAGTATTCAGATCCAAATAAATATCTCGAGCAATAACTAAAATATCATTTGCAACATTTAAATCATCATCTTGACCTGTTTGTGATTCGTTTGCTGTTTCAATATGACTTTCGCCTTCATCGAGCTCCTGCTCTAGAACCTCAGATATTTCTTCCGTTTGCCCTTCTATCATTTCATCTTCAAAACCGGGTTCCCCTTCGAAATAAAGATGAGATTTATTATTGGATTGGAGTTCATCTAAAAGATAAAAAAAATATATATATTCAATCAATTAATCTGATTAAATCTTCCATGTTATACTAAATATAATAAATTTATGTAAACCTTCTTGAATTTCTAATGCAATCCGTTTTTCTAACGTATTATCACCAAGGACAGAGGATTGATATATGAAATTTTCAATCAACGCTCGTCCATAATTGAAAAGAACATCGGCGAATTCTTTTGAACGACCATAATGTAGCTCTCTAAGAAAATAAATTCACGAGAAAAAAAAAATATATATATATATGATATAAAAAAAAAAGAACACTTGCTAAATAACTTGCCGCTTATCGGTATCAAAAGTATTTTTATTTTAGAAATAACTCGTTTCTTTAGCTACGCGTCAAAAGCTATGAAACTTTAATGAAAGACACCTAAATACATACGCAAGTTGAGAAGCTTCTTCATATTTAAGCACTGCCGTTTCGTATTCCCTTAACTTAAAAGCCTTGGTTCCTTCTTCAGTTAAAAGTTTAATTGTATCCGGAAGTGAAAGACTTTGTGATAATGAAGCACTTTGTGGTAAAAGTTCAAAATGAACCTGTGCAGAAGAAGTCTCTTCGATGGGAAGTTTGGAGGAGTTACTCATATTTGAATCAAACTTTTAAGAATGTGTTCAAAACTACTTAGATGAGATAAAAGCTAACACAATCGAGACAAAATACCCGTTGTTATGATATCAAGTATGTTGGTCGATTATCGGATTTTTGATCACCAAAACATTTATATACGGTAAATAAACCTACATCCCAGAGGATGTAGCTGATTGGATAATTTCTACGTAATTTTAATGTCCAACTAAAAGCATCAATATTTATTTAAAAGATGAATGGAGTCTTAAATAAGCATATTTAAAATTTAACCTCCACGAGTTTGAGGACAAAGTGCAGAAAAGAATTTTTTAAAAAAAAAGACAATGTGGGTAAATCATTCCTTATATGCAGGATGAGTGGCGCAGCATATACATATAAAAACTCATTTAATGGACTTTTTTTAAAAAACTTTAAATTTTCACCATGAATCGTTCTCTTATCAATACTTTAAGACGAACAAACCTTCATAGAAATAATTTAATAATATTCTCAAGAACTTCTTTTATTTATTCGAGATATTTTTCTACAACAAAAAATCCTAAAACAAACGAAATAACTACTACAACCAAAAAATATGAACAAGCTTCAAATCGCGAGGTTACTTGGTCAAAAAATCAAAGAACAAGGAAAGATGCTATGATAGGACCTCGTTTTGAACAACTTGATCTTGAAGCACAGGTAAATATATAATCTTTGTATATAAATTTATTATTATTTTTGTTTTTTAGAAAAAAAATTTATATATGTATACATTTGTATAGCCGAGGCCTTTGGCTGCAATTGAATTAATTGCTGAAGAGCCAATTCATTATGTAGAAGGAAGGATTGCAGTTTGTCATGGAGGTAAATTTTTTTAAATTATGATTATAAAAAAAAAAAGAAAAAGTAATTAATATTTTTTTTTTTTTTTAGGTGGAGGTGCTTTAGGCCATCCACAAGTTTATATAAACTTGGTATAGTATCATTTATATAACATCAATTTGATTTAATTCTTACACCTTTGATTACAACTTTTTTCCATCTAAAGGATCAACCAGGAGCTCATTCTTGCGGATACTGTAAGTGATTCATTTTGTTTCTATTTATATCTTTTATTATACTTTAAAAAAAAATTTTTCATTTTTTTAATAGGTGGAATAAGATTTGAACGAAAACATCATCATTAATATTTTATATCAATTGGTAATTTATTCAATTTAATAAATAAAATTTTTATTATAACAATATTCTCAAGTTGATATCTTTTAGTCACATCAATCATAAATTATATATGAGATTTGTGAAATTAAAAAAGATAATTCATGTAATTTACTTATAATTTTTAATCAAAAAAAAAAAAATACAAATAATGAAAAAAAAAGTTTTAAATCAAAATAAAGGATAATATGAATAATTTATGCTAAGATATAAAGATAATAATGATAATAATGATAAATGATAATAATAATAATGATAAAATAATAATGATAATAAATGATATAATAAAAAAAGAAAAAAGAAATCCTATCTTATGATCCTATCTTATGATCATATACCCGAGTCATATAATTAAGTCGAGAGAAAAAATTGATTTTAAGAGGATTTCTAAAAAAATATATTCAGATATTCTATTAAATCTGCCCTGATCAAACAAAATATTATCTCGTTTGGTAAATCGCTTTAAATAAATTCTTATTTTTTTTGGTGTTTGGCCCTTTTACCTTAGGTATCGAAGAAATCAAATATATTAATTACTTGAATATAAAACTTTAACGTAAAAGGAGAAATTCATCTTACTTCACAAATTTTAGGTGAGTCCAAAACCCCAACAGCACCGCTAATATGTAAAAGTACGTACTTTCGATCTGGAGAATAAAATAATAAAATAAAGTCTTTACTAAATAAGCGATTAGCTTATAAAAAGTGTTATTAAAATCTATTGATTACCCAAGTTTTATTCAAAGAATTATTATAAAAAAAAAATTCTCAAATACGTATCAATGATTTTGCTAGTTAATCGTCATTATATACAAATGAAAAGGGAGTGACAGCGGTTATCGAGCAAAATTTTAGTAAATTCGCATAATTAACTTGATGGTAACAGGCGTTATAGAAATTTTTGTTTTTTTTTGCACATAAATTTTGGTTTTCTTCTTTGAAGTCCAATAGGTTAGGTATAAAAGGTTCATTGTAATTAAAAAGAAAATCATTTGGTCAAATAAGATATAGGTACATGAAAATAAGTCAAAAATTCAGAATTCTTCACAATCAATCTAAAGAAGTCGAAAAAAGGTGGAAGTAAAAAGTGAAATAAAGAAATGTTCAAAAAGATATTACTATGACGTAAACTAATCGCGCTGGATCTATTCAAAATAAAAGACAAAAAAAAAGGTACAATAATATTTAAAGATAACATATTAGAAATACATTATGTTACAAGAATTGAAATATTCCGGATATAAAACTACGCAAAAAAATAAAATAAAAACCCACCCTTTAACCCACCAAAAATCTCACCTAATGAAATGCCGCTATTTGACAATTATTACGATTTAAAAATTATTGTTTATCGCCAACTTCGGCACAACCATCCTTATCACTGCCACCATCAACATTTAGTTTCTTTTGAACTAATTCACTCAATTCTTCTGTAGGATCATTACTACCTCCAGAGTTAGATACATCCTTATTGGTGTTATCTGACTGATTTGAGATTACTACAGCGGCAGCCGCAGGCTGCCCTTCTGTTCCTTGATGTTGTTGCGGTAAAACCGGTCCAGGATAAATCGGTTGAAAATATCTTGCCGCAGCATATTGAGGACCGAATGTTGGAGAGATTGAACCAGGTGGAAAAGCACTATGTGTTGCGTATAGTGAATGTAATAAACAGTAAACTATTGAAAAATCATTGCACTAAAAGTGTGTTTATCTTACCCAGCAGGTTGAACTCCCTCTGGGAAATACTGAAGGTAAGCACCAGGTCCTGGTGGTGATCCAGGAGCGGCCATTCCCAGCATATGCTCAGGAGTAACAGGAACTTGAGACATAATTTGCTATATATTAGGATAATATAAATTAGTGTATGATGGAACATTTGAGCCGTGTGTCTTATTAAAACCCGGTAAAATTATACTAACTCCGCCTAATGATGCAAACTCGCGTGCTCTCCACATCCGTTTTTTGGCAGTTTGTCCTTTCAACTTCTTTTGTGCCAATGAATCAGCAAAACGAACTTGCAAAGGTAAGCCCGCTCCAGGAAGTTGATGTCCATTGAATTTTTGAATGATAGCCAAAGCAGAATCACGATCTTCCATCCTTACGCATAAATAATAAGTTTCAGAAGTTAATATTGACATAATATGATAGTGCTCGGGTTATTTTGTTTCCGGATCACTCTGAACATCATTAGGATCTGATGAAGAATTTAACCAATTATTTTATTGGTTGTACAAACATAAATTTACAGGACATAATTAACTAGGCTGATCCGGAACAATAAATTGAACAGATAGCCGCAACAAATGAAATTAATCTTTTCTGCAATCCATAAGATTCCTAATCTCGATGTCGCTCATAATTTTGCAATTTCGCAACTGAAGGAAGTAAAAAATTCGAATGAAAAATACCTGGCAAAACCAACGCCACGACTTGTTCCATTAGTGTCTCTGAGTATCCTGTTAGAAACAACTTTGTGAGGATGGAATAGCTCCTCAAGTTGCTGTTGTAGGAAAACAACAACAATCAGTTGGCGTTTTTAGGTATTGCTATAATCAAAATAATATGCATTTGCTCTAAACCTGTTCATTCATGTCCAATGGTAAGTTTGACAAATATATATTTGTTGAAGCCAAATCCTGAAGATTTTTCAATCTTGTACTAAAAGATTCCTATTAATTAACAAACAAACAAGCAAGCGAATAAACAAAATCATTTATTAAAATTGCAAATTAATCATAATTATTAGTAAACTTCATACAATTAAATGTAAAAATAAAGATAATAAATAAGAACCGCAATCATGCTTGTTACACTCACATAACCAACCTTAGCGAAGGAAACTTGCAATCCCAATCGCGTTAATTGTTCAATGGCATGCTTGGCTTGATCTTCAGTTTCATACATCACGAAGCCATAGCCTTTACAATCACCTTGTTTTTGATCGATAATAGCCTTTGAAGAAGTGATGGCACCATATCTATTAAAAAAAAAAAAATTATTAAAATATATATTTCATATTTCGACTCTAATATATTTATAATGAAATGATATAATATGCTTCATACAATTCCTTTACAAAACAAAAAAAAAATCGGTATAGAAATAATTATAATTTGCATGTTCTATGATTTAATCTGTAAATATTTGTAATTATACTAGAAAGATGGGTAATGTGATATCATCCAAATCAATTTTGTTTATAAAATCGAGAACTTACATGGAACACATAGAATGTAAAGATTCATCGGTGGTGGTATGTGGTAAACCACGAATATAAATATTAGTGGTCTTTGTAGGATTATTATAATTAGGGAGATTGGGAATTTGATTAGAACCAGAATTTCTTCTGCCATAATTATAATGAGTTGCTTGAGAACGATTGATTCCACGACTACTATTTAAAGGACCAACTTTAGGTGAGGGAACTCCTGGACCGGGAAGATATTGAGGAGGTGGAGAGTTAGGAGCAGAGGATGAAGTATGTGAAAGGGTAGGGGAGAGTGTGTGCAACATCCCGTAAGGAGATTGCGGTGAATATAAATATGGATGCATTGGGGGTGAATGAATTATTCCGGTTGGGCCAACTTGAGGAGACGTAGGATAATAAGCTATTGGAGGACTAGTAGCAGTAAAATAAGGACTCAAAGGTTGTGGAGCTAGGGACGGAGAAGTTTGACCTTGAAGAGAGGGTGTTCCAGAATATGCAGTACCATAATCGGCGGAATAGAATTGAGAATACTGCGGATGCATTCCATATTGACCATACGCAGCGAAAGCGTTAGGATCACTAACATCATATCCTGCTGCCATAGCAGCTTGGTATGCCTCAGCAGCGATAGCGGTTTGTTGGTCTACATAACTTTGAGCTGCACCATTGGTATAATAAAAATTTGGTGTCGGTGATAAGGGAAGGGAAACGGCAGGATTTGGTGTAGCATTCGAATTATATTCTCCGTGCGCAGTTGTTTTACCGTTATCTTTCTTTTCAGAGTTTGTTTCTTTTGAATCGTTTCCGGCTGAAGGAGCATTCGTGTTGACATCGATTTGTTTACTTGTTTCCGTAGCCACGGAGTTGGAGGCATCTTTTTGTGTAGTCATTATTTGATAAAGTCCTTTTTTGAAAAGTGTGTGTCAAATATTAGAAGATAAAGTAATAGTCGTCGTCTCAAAGACCGTAGATGTATTTTCCCGAAATTTATCTTATCTCTTTTTTAAAGAAAACCTTAATATTATGGTTTTTCCTTTCTTTTTGTCTTTACGAAGTTAAACTCGGTGATCAGAATTTTAAATTAGATCTTCGGTTTAAATGTAAAATAGTAAATAACAGCCGCTTAGTTCCGTCACTATAATTTTTTTCTAAATCGTTAAAAAAAAACTAGTAAAAAATAACTCCGAAGATTCCTTGGACGGCTTAGGGACAGTCTTTTAGGTCGTCCACTGAAGAGAAAAGTGGGGGCAAGCTGAGGGTGCTGAGTGGGGACGTTAAATCGGAGCCCACCACAGTCAGTGGAAAAAAAAAAAGTGCGTAAAAAATTCAACGATTAAATTGTATTCTTTTCCTGTTTGTGAATTGTGGCTATTAATGCGGAATTGATTTACATGAAAATTTCCAATTGTATATCCTACTTTTTTTATCCGTTTTTAAGGATGTATCATATTATTAAAATATTATTAATAACCAACCATAGTATATTTAAAATATATTAATAAAAGTATAGAAATATAAACTTTTAGTATTTATATAATAAATAATTTGAAGATTATAAATTTAATTAATAATTCTATTTAAAAATAAATTATTTAAATTATTTGATAAATTGTTTATAAATAATTAGTATATAAAATTATTCTTTACCTTCTTTAATTTTTTTTTATAGTGATTTTTAATATCTTTCTTATAATAAATTAAGATACTACTTTACTAAAATTATATCTTCATTTATAGTATTTTATTGCTTATAAAATTTATGATATTCAGTTTACTATATTAATATTTTATAATTCTTATAATAAATTTTAAAAATAATTTTTTACTATATATAATATTAAAATTTTAGTAAAATAATATTATATAGAGATTATCTCTTAGATTATAGGGGTTTATAAGCAAATTTACCTGCTTATTTAATAAATTTCCTTTTAATTTACTTTTACAAAAATAAAATTTTTTTAAATTAACTTTATAAATATATATATATTATAATAATTTTTATTTTTTAAATTATATACTGTAATAAAAAATTTAAAGTTTATTTATAAGCTAAAAATTTGTAATTTTTAAAAAATTTTTTTATTAATCTTTAACAAACTTATTAAAATTTACTTTTAACAATATTAATAATAGAATATTATAAACTTTATTATGTAATTAACTTTATTTATTATAATTTTTATGATTATTATAATTTATATTAGTAATAAAATGATTTAATTAATTCATAAACATATGAGTCTCCAAGAAATTTTTAAAAAATTATTACAATAAATTTTTTAATACTTAATTTTAAAAAAACTTCTTATTAAACTTAAAATTTCTTCTAAATAAATTAATAAAATATTTATTAAACTATATTTTTATATAATTATTAATTTAAAATATAATAAAAATTTATATACAATTTATATTAAATAATACAAAAATTTTCTAATATATACTCACATAAAAATTGAGTTAATATATGATTAATCCTTTTTATTATATTATACTTTAAAATAATAGACTATTAAATATTATAAGTTAATTTAAATATTATTGAAAGCTAATAGAATACATTTTGTTAATTAATAAAATTAATAAATTAGAAATAAACTATTATACAAATATTTAAATTTAAATTAGATAGATAAATTAATAAAACTATAATAGAACAAAATTTTAGCATCAATAAAATTGATTTAATAATCTAGAATAATAATAATAAAATCTATATTAAAAGAACTATATATAAACATAAAAGTAGAATTAAAATATGAAAAAGGAGAAGATAATTAAGTAAAAATTTATGTAAATAATCTATTAAAAGATAAGTAAATATTTATCTTTAACAAATATTTAAAATTATTTAATAAAGAAATTATTATTAGATCATTATTAATAAATCTATAGTAAAATAAAAAGTGTTTGTATAGTAAGCTGATTATTAATAATAAAAATAAATTAAACTTTCAAATAATATAGTCAAAATAACTTTAATATTCCTTTTAAAAGATATAATTTTTTATAATTAATTAAAAAAAAATAAGTAATATTAATAAGTTAAAAAAGATTTATATCAACTAAAGTAACATAATAAAATCTTTAAATAAAAAGTAATATTTGATTTTTTTATAATGTATTATCAAATAACAATTAAGATAAGCATTAAATATAGTTATTCTTTTTTATAATCACATCTCTTAAAACTAAAAATAAAAAAGTGTAATTATAACAAAAAGTGACTATATAAAAAGAATTTTATATATTATTACTAAGTGTTAATTCTAAAAAGATATAGCTATAAAAATATTGTAATTATAAAGGAGTTTATTTATATAGTATTAATAGATATTAGTTCTTATGAAATATATATTTATAATGAGAAATTTATATAATATGATTATATAGAAGATAATTAGAAATGCTAATAGTCATGATCATAATCAATCATAATTAATTATAATTGTAACTGATATCAATTAGTCAAAAGCTTCTAACTAACTGATTGACTAACTGATTTTAACTAATTTTGACTAATCAATTGACTGACTGACTTGAAACTTAACAATCATGTTTTAAATAGTAAAATATTTTATATTAAAATTAACAAAATCAATATTTTATTTTAATTATCTATAAATTAAAATTTTGAAATTTTGAAAAAAAAATTAAAATCTGTAATAATGCTATATTACTATATAAAATTAACAAAGTAGTTTAAAAAAGTACCATATTAGTATTATTAAAGTAAGAATCAAAATTATAACATTTAGCTAAATTAAAACTTTCTATTAAGCTAAAACTACTCAATTATATTACTATTAACTAGTTAATTAATCAGTCAGTTAAAATCAATCAGTTAATCAGTTGATCAGTCAAAGTTTTTTGATTGACCGTTGATTGAATATGACTGACTGTTACTATCATTAAAGATAATATTAACGTGTAATTCTTACAAACTATGACTGTTAGACAGAGTATTCAAGCAGTTTATTCTTTTTAATTGAGCAGTAATCTTTCAACGGTTTGTAACTTTAATTTAGACAATTTATCAAAAGTATTTATATGATTACAGTGAGTCACAATTCAACAGATTGCCAGTAAATTGTATTTATAAATAATGTATTTATTCACGAGTAAAATAATAAAAAGAAAAGA
>CAJVPP010001796.1:0-17848 GCA_910592005.1 Funneliformis mosseae
CTGTCCGACACTGAAAATCCGTTGTATTGTAAAATTCGTTATATCAAAATTCGTTGTAGAAAGAGTTGACTGTATATAAATATATAAAAAAAGTTATATAAAAATTCAAATGAAAAAAAATATAAAATAAAAGTCATTATAATAAAAAAATATTAAATATTAGAAATAATAATAAAGATAATTAAAAGAATAAAATTAAAAATAACAAATGATTTGTAATATTACTTTGTAAAAAGTTAAAGATTAAATAAATATATTTAATTTGCAATAATTTAATAATGTTAAATGCATTTTATAAATTCAAAATATTTATTTATTTTATTAAATAAATAGATTATTTATAATTTTTTTTTTAATTTATAAGTTAAATATGATTTTAGTAAAATAAAGTTCAAATTTAATATTAACTCAAAAAATCTTTTTTTAAAATTTTCTACCTTTTTATTATAAAATAATAAATAGGTTTTTTATAAGTAATTTGATTAATAATTTTATATATTAAATTACAGATTATAAGAAAAATGATTTAATTTCACTATAATTTTACTTTAAAACTATATTTATATATTTTTTAAAAAAATAAATTTAGTTTTTTTTATTAATTCAATATATATATATTTATAAATATTATTGACATTTTATTTTAAATTTTTTTTTAAAATATTATATATTTTTATTAAAAGTTATTTATTTTTTTGATTATTAATATTATTTATATTTATTATATCAATTAAATTAATAAAGATTTATTAAAATAAATTTGATTAATATTAAAGAATTTGTATACAATTGATTTATTATGTTAAAAGATATTAATTATTGAAAATGGTTTGATTTAAATATATATATTAATAATAGTATAATATAAAAAAGATATAGATTTATAAATCTTAATATTTATATTTAATTATTATTTTTGGTCTATTTATAATTTTAAATTCAAATTTATGTAGTAATTAATTAAATCTGATAATGATTTCTAGCTTATTCAAATAGAATATTGCAAGTTGACAAAACTTATTTTTTGAATAGTATATATACTACCTTTTCTCGTTTTTTAAATTTTTATAATCTAACTTCTCTAAGTATTTTTTAAAATAATTGTATTAATTAAGATACAACTTATTAAAATTATAAATTGAAATTTCTTTGAAATAAATCCATGAAACAACTTTTTGAATTTAGATTTTTTAGAAATAAAGAGTAAGCTTAATCTATTATAAATATAATAATATGTTTAAAAACTTCGCCTTGAGAAAAATAATTAATTTTCAAGTCCGCTATATATCATTTGCCTAATTGCAATAAAAGTATAGATATAGAATTTTCACACTTAATGAAGTAAGTTCTTAAAATAAATCTACAGAATTCTAAAAAAAAGATTGTATATTGATTAATTTACAAGTTAGAACAATTTTATATTTACTTTAAAATTCAACCATTTTTTATAAGAAAACAACATTCTTGGTAACAAAATTAGAATTATTTATTAAATTTTTATTTTCCATTATAGCTAAAGCTAAGGATTTAGATAAACAATTGATGTAAATGATCGTCACACTATATTTGTGTTGTGCATAGCAAAAATATCACACGTGAGAAATCGATTTCAATGTTAATCTCCATGTTTCAAATACATCCCCTCGTTAAAAATGTCTTTTACACATCTTTTTAAAAGACGATTACTACCTTTGATAGAATGCAGGTCTTTATTGGCTTTTAACCAAAAACCTCAAATAGGTTGAGTGAAGGATATATATATATATTATTATATATATTTTTACCTTTTTTTTTTTTTATCTTTATTCATTGATGAATTGATGGGTGATAAAAATAATTTGGTTATCAGAGGTTAATACGATGCAACAACGATGGGCTACGAAGAAAGCCGGGGGTTCATCACATAATGGACGTGACTCGGCTGGTAAAAGGTTAGGAGTGAAGAAAACTGGTGGTAAATAAAGAATAATTTTCATTTAATGAATTTCATTTTTTTTTTTTAAAAAAATGTTTTCATTTGATTTATTGAAATAAATTCGAACTTAATTATTAATAGGCGAATACGTCAAAGCAGGAAATATCATTGTTCGACAAAGGGGCACGAGATTTCACCCTGGTGAACATGTACATATTTTAAAAAAAATATATATAAAGAAAAATATATATGTCACTCCTTATTAATTAAGTTAATTCGACATATAGGTCAAATTAGGTAAAGACTTTACGGCACAAGCGTTAGAACCGGGCTATGTACAATTTTATTCGGATCCAAAAAATCCAAAGAGGAGATATGTTGGGATTGTGTTTAATCCAGATGATAAATTACCCAGAGCGCCGACCGACCCAAGATCACGTAGATTTGGTTTAATCGATTTGGCAGCTTATCGTGAGGAATTGAAGAAATCTCGTAAACTCGCCATGTCTCTTCGTCAGAATAATTCTTAACACGATGAAAGACAAGAGAGAATAAATAATTATTTAGTAAAAAAAATTAACAAGAAAATTTAGATTATTTATTTATAATTCATGAAGGTTGTAAATAAGTAATTATTATAAAATCGGTAAAATCGTTACTGAGCATTATAATAATAATAAAAAATTCATTTAAGCAAGTTGTAATCATATTTAAAAGATTCCTTTTGAGCATTAAATATTTTTATTATGTCTAGTAAATTTTTTTTTGACAGAAGAAAGAGGGATCATTGAGTTTATAATTTGACACTGAATTTTTACCCTAACACAAAATCACGGTACTTGTGACATGATAATCACGTGACTTATTTGTAACATTGTCAACGCGGAATAAAGTGTAACCGCAAAGAGAACAAAGGATGAATTATTTATACTGTATATTTTTTTTGTCTATAAAAAATATAAGTTTTATTGTATTAATCAAATACCCACTTAATCGTATGTGAAACGCACAAAGTAAAAAAATTAACATGCAACCATGTAATGTAATCTTGTAACATCAATGATAAGATTTTTTTAAAAAAAAACGCGTAAAGAGATAACCGAAAACCCCCCTTTTTTTTAAGGAAAAAAAAAAATTTCTTTGTTCAAGGATGTTCACAACGTAAACATTCACATCTTTACACACACGCGGCATCATTTAGATTTCGTAAAGTACCGTATGATTTTTGCATTCAAACGCAAAGGTACGACTTCATTTTTGCATGTGTTGATGATGATGATAATAATAAATAATATATGTATGTATTTTATCTTTTTAGGGAGAATCACATTTCACTTGGTAAGATAAATACGCCAAAGATAAGTCCAAGGAGTACATTCATTTTATTTTATTTTATTTTATTTTATCTTGTTCTCCAAGATTAGAAATATCCAAAAGGATATTCTGTAGGGAAAAGTTTAATCGTTTTATTGATGCAAGCCGACATAAAAAAGGTCTTTTTTTTATTTATAGAAAACATGTAAACGTAAATCATATTCGCGTTCGAATCATTTGAAAAGGAGTTCGATGTATACAAGGATTTGTAAAACATCTAAGATCATGAAAATAGAAATTTTTTATTCCGAATTACCAAAGGTTGATTAATTTATTCCGTGATTATGCAATGAGAATTTCTTTTTATCTATCCGTATTAAAAAAAAAGCAAAATAAAAAATCAATTATAGAACGCGATTTAAAATATATATTTTTTTCTTTCTTTTTTATTTTGCCCGATGCGGTAAAAGACTAAAGATCTAGGAGAAAGGAAAAAAAACCTCTCAATTTAACAGAAAAAAAATTTTTTTTTTCAAGGCTTGTACTTTTGAATCCTTGATTTAGATTAATAAAAAGAAGAAAACTAAAGAAACAACTTGAAATCTCGATTTGTTCACCTAATTTGCGGATCATTTCATTATCCCATAGACTAATTAAAACCATCAGTGATCATCATGGCTAATCACTTTAAACAAGGGTTTCAAATTTTCGTCATGTCTTAATTAAGGTTAATGAATGATAGGCTAAAAAAAATATGAAACCTGACACATGGCTGTTAGTTTCGCCAAATGTATAAATTCGGCCGCTGCGGTACTAAATTTAGCAATAGAACGTCAAAATAATACCCAGGGGTGATCGCTTCTGTGCTGCTAATTAAAGTTTACAAAATGAATAATGGGCGAACTAGACCTGCGCAAAGCCACCAGACAATGATTCATAATTTATACTTGAAAAGAATATAATGGGAAAAAAAATTTTTAAGTTTGAAACTTTGTCCAACATGATATTCCTAATTATAGAAATTAATAATTGAATTTAAACATGTTGCCTTTTAATATGACCAAAATTAACTTTGAAAATCATTTCAAAACCACCTCTTTTCGCGGAAAAAGGAATGACTCCGTAACTTCCGGTAAATCTTTTTTTTTATTTTTAATTTGATTTTATTTTATTTTAAATATTTTTTTTTTTTTTGCCGTAGTCTTGACTAGATTAAAAATCGAGTGATACCTTTTATTCTGTGATCGGAGAAAGGTCAATTTATGGTAAACAAGTGGTAATTATTATTTTTTAAGCGAAACGTGGCTGCGCATATTTTAGATGGACCCACTTGACCACTTGACTACTTGACCCTTGGCATTCAGCAAAAAAAAAAAAATTTTTAAAAAAAAAAAATAAATAAATAAATAAACGTGAGGTAAATTAATTCGGTAGACAAGGAATTTTTTTTTTGAATTTCTATATCAAGTCAGTGATTATAAAGTTTGATGTAGATTAACGAATTATAAGTTGCAAACGATTAAAAATAGATTATGAATAAGGATTTTTAAGGAATAATTCGTTCGCGACCTTTAATCCGTCACATCCTTTGATCATTCCCACGAAAGAATTAAGCTATGCAAGCCACATATTCACATATTAGGCAGGAAGACATCTGCTATCCGAAATAAACAAACCTGTTTATGATGAATAATCAATCGTTGGTTGTGACAAAGAAAATTATTTTATTATTTATCATAATTATTATTAATTAAAAATAGAATTTTTAATAAAGAATTAGTTCATCGTATTATATCATTATAAAACAAGGATTAATGCCGTATGCAAAAAAACTTTTTTTCGAACAGCGAGAACTAATTAAAATTGAACTAGTGCATCATGTAAATCTCTTGAACATGGTTCGAATTCCTGCGGCCAATTTTCATTTCATCCAATCAAATTGCGACCGAACATTTACGAGCCAAGGATGACATGATCAAAACGGCATTACGAAGCCCAGATTTGCGTGATTGGGTTTTCATAATAACATAATGATTAGAGTTCACCTATCAGAATTGTTTGCATTTAAAAACAAAAGAAAAAAGAAAAAAGCTGACAAAGACCTTGAGGATATTAATTTTTGACATCCCAAAGAGATGAAAAAAAGTTTTTGGTTCGTGTAAAAGCAAAGACAAAGGTCAAAAGGAATATTCCGAGAACACGTGCTTCTTCAATTATTTCAAAATCAAATAAAACAAATGTGAACCTTTAACCGTGAGGTGAAAGGTTGAAGAATAATAATAATCAAATATTCGAATCGTGAATGATTTAAAAATAGCACGAAAATGCACGACGGAATAAACAAAAATGGTGCACACGTTTAACCCATTTCAAAAACCAATTATTGCTCGGGTAATTAAGCCATTTTGATTTGCTTTTTTAAACCAATTAATTGATAATGGTCTCGTAAGAAAAAAAAATAATAATTAAATGTGTCCTAAAAAAGGCTACTCCGTTGATATTCATCAAATGGGATGATTATTATTATTATGATTATTTTTTGAAGACACATCGTATCTGTCTTCCTTGAAAGGAACTTATTCAGATATCACGAGGTTTCCGAATCGTTGGACTGACTAATTTTACATTATTGAAGATGTATGAGACAAAAATGGTAATGAAAAGTGACACATTCTTGATGAAGCTTCATCCCCTGTTTAATTTGTTTATTCGGAAAATTTATTGTGCAAAAAAGATCTTCGTAATACTTATCCAGGGATAATATTTTAGGTAATTGTTCAAAAGTGGCTAATTTGATTCCTAATTTAAAAACATTGGATTTGTTTGTTACGCATGATTAATTAGCCAATTTGGTAATAAATTGAATCCTTGGTGATTATGTCAGAATAGCATAATCAAGTAAGGATATGATTGATTTCTAATTCTAGAGAATAATTTGAAATAATTGATTATAAACGGGAAACAGTCCTCCAAAAAAAATAACGTTAACGTAATTTTTTTTTTCTGCATTTCAAGAATTCGAATCATTTAAACTTACTTGATGATTTTTTAAACGAATAGAAACTTTTTACAACGATGATAAGCATTTGTTAATAATGGCACAATATAAAAACGTCATAAGTTACCGTAAAGGAAATTCCTCTAAAGGATATGGAAATAATGTAATTATATCATTTTTGAAGGAAAAGAAGGAGGTTGAGCTTACCAATGATAATTTAGATTTTAAATGACGTAATCCAAAAAAATCTTCCCCACAAAGAAGTCTTACAAGATGCAAAACAAAAATACAAATAAAATTTTTAAAGCGTACATGCATGATCCATTATATTAAATTACAAAGGTTTAAAATGACTGGTTGGTAAATGGGTTTTGATTTTAAAAAAAATAATATATTTTTTTGTTTATGTTTTTCTTCCCCTTCCAGTAATTATCTTTCTTTAAATAGAACTTAAACAACGTACCCGAACCTTGTCAAAATATTTTTAACGGTTTTTTGTAATTTCCCTTGATAATAAAAGGGGGACGCGGTGTAAACTTTGTGATAAAACATAAATTTATTTATCGTCTGACGAAGAAATAAGAAATGGTGCATGATTGATTTTTACAGGTATCACAACAAGCATCAAAAAAAAAAGTTAAATTTTGCGTAAAACATCTCTTTAAAAGATGGCATAACCATATACCCTTGCTTGCGTAACATTCCAAATTAATCCAATTCAGATATCTGTTTTCCAAATTTGACAATGCTAAATATGGTATTTGCAAAAAAATGATCAGAGGGGCCAATAAAATGTCCGTTAAAAGTTATAATAATTTATTTTTTAATTTATTTGATACGATTCCCATTATTTCCTATTCTTTGTTTTCCAAAAAAGTCAAATAAGTAAAAAATCATGAAAAAAAAATTTGTTTTTGATAATGGAATTATTGAAGATGGTTAAACTAAACTAAAAAAAAAAAAAATGCTTTGCTTCTTAAATTATCACTCAAAAAAAAAAAAAACATATATATCCAATCTTTCCGTCAGAATATACCTTTTCTCGCAGGAACAAACCGTAGTTCAGCAGATTTTTTTTGGTTCCATCCACTATATCCCTTCAACTTTAGTCCGTCTCATCTCACGTTAACTTTCGTTTCATCGTATAACCTAATTCTTTACGTTTTTTTTCCAAAATATTTATTCTTCACCCTCAGTGATCAATAAGTCCTTTGTCCTTCTTGTGCATGTGTAATCAAATTAGATTGCCGGTCTACTTTCTTTATAACCACTACGTATTCATTCTTTGTCTATAACAAAAAAATTTCTTTTCAAAAAAAAAAAAATTAAGCTGGGTTATTCAGCATATATGTTTGTTACTTCATTGGAATTTTTATTTATTTATTTATTTATTTTCATTAACCGTCCAGCTTGTATTACCTAGAAATTATATTAAAAAGACTAAATTGTTATCTTCACCTTTCTTCAGTCCTGTATATTTATCTACTCTTTTTTTTTTCTTTTTGAAAAAAAAAAAAATCAAGTCTTGTTCTAATTAACATAATTAACACCAATTATTTTGAGGAGCATAAGCCCTTTGTTATTACTTTATTCTAACTCCGTCTTTGTTAAAGGCTTGACATCAAGAGGTATGTAATTAACCATGTAAATCAGCTCTTTTATGCATCAAACGTCATACTAATAACTATTCGTTTTTTTTTATTATATATATCTCGCCCTCTTTAAACTTTTTTTTTTAAAAAATTGTAAATTACCGGATTTATTCTACTTTCGCTCATGGAATCGATAATTTTGCTAATATAATATTCATTTTACTGCAGTCAGGGCTGTTTATTTACTTTCTCTTAACTCCATAAACCCTTGAGTTAATATAATAATAATAATAATAATAATAATAATATCATAGATTGATAGAAAAAAAAAATTTTTTTTTATCTAATATCCCTCCCTCAACCATCATAATCATCATCCTCATTTACAAAGATGAACAACAACCAAACGATACGATATTGTGACTGGCGTATCGAATTATATGACTGTCAAATGTCCGAACTTTGGGTCGCTCAAGTCACCATTGCAGCGGTGACATACATTTTACTTGCAATATCGGGGACCTTTACCTTCGGGTATAGGTTTAAATACAACTGGCATGGTTTATTTGTAGATCATGGAAACGGCATAAGACCGTTGCCCGTTGATAGTTTATTATTCTTTTGGACGATTGCGTGTTATCTTAGAGGGTTACACTCTCTATTTATGCTCTTGCAAGTATATACACGATATTGGCAAAAGGAATTCATGCAAGAGATTGGTTGGACCATGTTTTGTTTTGGTGGAATTCTATACCTCGTAGGTAAGTTTCGTTTAATATTTTTTTTTTGAAGGAATGACTTAAATTAAATACATAATTGCATACAAAAAAAAAAAAAAAAAAAAAAAAAAATTTAAACAAATTCGAAAGCTTAAGATAGAAAAAAAAATGAAGGATTAAATGCATAAAAAAAAATTGGAATGTGTATCAAGGAAAGACTTTAGCTAATAAATCATCATTTTATCTTCTCCCTTCTTCTCATACAGGTATAATATACACAATTCCCGTCAATTATTCAAGTGGCACGGCCGCCACGATAAAAATAGAAAGTAAAAAGGATCCTTTAAATTATTTCACGTCGCGGGAAATTTACATACCCACCCCAAATATGCTGAACATAATCATGGCTTTGTGGTGTTTATATCCAACGTGCACAGCGTTGCCTTTTGCAATATTATCAGGGATTGCGAAAGATAATGATAATTTAGCAGCGGCAGCGAAATGGACGTGTGCTCAATATGCGTCCTATTTCTTCTTTAATTCATCGTTTGCGATAATTGGAGCATATTATGGAATAAACTTCATGCTCATATTGAGAAACTCGATGAAACAATTCTCAAGACGCTCAGGTGGATATTATCAGAGCAATAGTAATGCGACGCGGAACGCTCTTGATACCCTTAAATATACAATGACGTATATTGCCGTTTTGCCCATGATATCAGGTCCTTGGTGGGGAATTTATGGATTATATCACGACACCATCACCAACTCAATCAATGGTGTGAACCTGTTCTTGTCGACGATGTGGCATATCACAGGCGCTCAACCGTTAATTGCTGTCACGCAGTACGTGCTGTTGAAACGTATATATCAGCATTACACTGGTCAAGCTGCTTCGAATGATACGAACACATCAGGTGTAGGTTCAATGAAGAGAAGTAATATGAGTCCAACCTCACCGACTTTCTCAACGTCTCCGACCTCACCAACGTTTCCCACGATAATGAATCCGGCCTTTATAAAACCAAATCAACAAGATCGTCGAACGAGCGATTCAACGGTAGATTTTTTTTACGACGTGGAATCGTCATTTCAGAAGGCCCAGGAAGAAGATATACTGGAGAATAATAAATTGTCACCCGCAGGAATTGGTTTTCCAGATTGGGACAATTTTCAAATCCCAAGTAAAAGTTCTGAACGTAATGTGTAATATACGAAAAAAAAAAAATCCTTCGTGAATTGGTTAACCAATCCTATCGCGATTTACAATTAGAACAAGGACCTTTTTGTTTTAATTTTTGTAATACATTATCGGAGATAAATTGCGAAAAGATGGAAGAGATTTACGAAGGAATGTTTTTTTTTTTCGCATTACATAATTGACATTTCTTTGTAAAATTTTTCAACCTCATGTACAGAATTGATTCGTTTTTTATTTTTTATTTTATAAATTATTTTTGTTTTATTTATTATACATATTATACAGTACATATATTATTTAGCATCTTTTTTTTTTTTTTTTTTTGTTATATTTTTGAGGTTTTAATTTTTCCGGGGGGGGGGGAGTTTTTAATAAAAAAAAAAAAAAAAAAAAAAAAAAAAAAAAAAAAAAAAAATAGAACGAGTGGTGGGTGGCTTTTTTTTTTGATTTCAGAGATAGAGGAAAAGAAAAAAAATTTTGTTTTGATATATGTATTTGTAGATGATTTTTCTCAGAAAACAATATTTTTTAGCTACCGAGGTTTTTTTTTCTTATCATAATTATTTCTTATCGTATCTCCCCCACTCTAGCTAAATCCCCCAAAAGAAAAAAAAAAAAAAAAAAAATATTTATAATACTATTTTCTTCACATAAGCATATTTTTTCTTTGCATTTTTTTTTTAAAAAAAAAAAATCATTTTCACTTTTATTATTTCATTCCCTATTACAATTTACAATTTTCAATTAAAACAAAAAAAAAAAAAAAAAAAAGAGCCAAGTTGACACTTGGCAAATTTACTATATATACTACTACTATTATAATTATGATTAATTTTTTTTTTTTTTACAATATTTTTTTTTTCTTTTGAATTTCTCTTTACGAATTCAATTTAATGTTCAATTTTTAAAGTTCATTTTACTGATAATTATCTTATGACCAATCTTAAGAATGATTAAAATATTCGAAAATGTTCCAGATGTTCAAAAAAAAAAATTCGGTTATTTTTTTATCATAAAGATTTTAATAAAAAAAGGATCGATTTTATTAATTAAATTGTTTTCTTTTTATTTGGCATTGATCAACTAAATTGTTTAAAAATAGCCGTAAATTTTAGATTCATTGTAAAATACCAAATCGAACGTTCAAATTCTACAATTCGCTCAATAAGGATTAACGCCTTCAGATTTCCTTGTTTATGAAAGGAGTTTTTTTCCTTGTTCCCACCGTTTCATTTTTTTTTTTTAGAGATCTATCTATTTTCATCGTATTGATATTGACATCGACAATAAAGGATCGCGAGATCCTAAAAAATAACATCATTTTGTAAATGATATATTTGTTTCAATAATGACCATACTAAGCAACAATGGAACGAAGGACTTCTTATTGGTTAAACCCCCTATGCACGTAAAGTTAGTTACCATGATTTTCTTATTAATGATCACCATCGAAATTCCAAGACCACACATTCAATCACATTGGGTACACGACGTTTATTTTCGACAAAGCACAGTCACAAAGAAATTGCCTTTTGAAAATCGTTTCCACCCTTTTTTTTTTTTTTTTTACACAAAAAAGAGATCATAATGTGTTACAGGTCGAAATGAATGATAAACTCAAATAAAAGGATTAGGAACCCTTTTACAATGAGAATCTTTTTAGAAATCGTATACATAAAAGGGGAATTTCCGGAGAGAAATCGAATCAAATCAAATAAAAAAAAAAAAAATAAATTTAAAGTCACAAAACTTTAAAGGGAGGGAAACCCCAAAAAGGCTTGGTACATACATGATACCAGACAATGACAATGCGGTTGTATTTCATTAAGAGAGAAATTAATACTTTATCATTTGACATGCCTCAGCCCTGCATAACTCGTTCAAAAAAAAAAAATTTGTTGTATAACAATAAAATAATTAAATGAAGGCGGTTGTGATGAATTAAATATCACGCATCCATGGATGAACACTTTGTTTAAATTTAGTAATAGTCATCATAGCTTTTTTTGGTAACTCTTTTTTTTTTTTTTTATTATATGATTACAAATTACCGTTTACGACAAAGGTGTCTTTTTGAATGAATGACATTTTTTAAGTTTAGAACGTTTGTATTACTGAGAATAAAAAAGAGGAGTTCGATTTTTTGATCAATAATATTTAGCTTAATAAATGATGTTTGTTTAACGAAATGCTCAAAGAGAGATAACGTGAATCAGTCATACATTGAAAATATGCGAGAAGTAAATTTTTCTTTCATGTGAAAGTTGATTTATGCGAGCGTGAGTCGAACAAATTTGAAGAGAGGTAACCAATGCTAAACCTTGCATAAATGTCGATCCGATTTTATTATACGAGTCCCCTTGCAAATAGAAAACACAAGGTGAGCTGTCGTGTTATCGCTGAATTCGGATGTACGGTATCTCGTCATTGACATTTGTCATAATAATAGCTCATTTTTGATCTTTCCATCTCAACCGCCCCCCTGTTTCTGATCTATGGCCGGCACTTCGGAAATGTCCAACGGGCATTAAGCAATAACGGGAAGTTCTGCAAACAGTTGATTGATGCACAGAGTTTAAATGGAAATAAATCAAATCAACCTTGAATCACCCTATGCCCGTTTAACATAATTTTTTTTTATTTCTTTTAGATACCGGATGCCTTTGTATTATTATATCAGGGTACCATTATCAACATATTATTTAAATACATATTTTGATTAAAACAAAGAATGTATTTTGATTTCACAGAGCGGATGTAACTGAATTTATCATTCTGATTTATGTATTTGACCAGGATTATGAAAGCCGATCATGCGCAGATGATTATTTTTTCATTTATTAACATCAAATTATACATTTCACTAGGGAATGGTTTCGGAAACCATTGTTTAAGTCCGGAGCACATGTGCAACGAAAGGGACCAACCACGTATCGATTCAAAATTTGAGCGGGCGGACATCGAGACATCAAAGCGCATAAAACATATATAGTCCTTCGCTAACGCTCCGGACTCATAATTTGTGATGGGTTAGCGACATATAATCTCCTCATGCGTCACGAATCACAGTTTGGATGTCAAATCCTTTAACGCGCCTTTTTTTATTTAGATTCAGCTGACGACTTTGATGTTGCTATAAAATCAGTTTCCTGGTCTCTTCCATCACATTTCACATTGATTGGCCAGTTTAATCCCCCAATCGGATCAATGTCAACTATGATAATCACATTACCACTCCTATTTTCCAGATGTTTCTTAATTATACTCTCAATTTTTTTCCAACTGAGAGTCGAAATGTCTGATACGGTAAATGATACACGTGATATCAATTCCTCGCCAATGCTAAATAATTTGTAGACCTTTTGGGATAATGTTCTTATCTTTTTAAACTCCGCTTTGGTAACGTTCGGAAGTTGTTTTCTTGCCTCCATATTAACTAAAATTTGAGCCATCGCACGTGGCTGATAAGTTCTTTCATAATGGACACGTCGCTCTGATAGAGCCTTCCCGAACCTGTAATAGCACCTGATGACCTCTTGGTTTGCGACAGACTCGGTTCTGGCGATCTCACGGTACAAAATGGAAAAATCAGACTCGGTTCTGGTGATCTCACGGTGCAAATTGGAAAAATAACCTTCCGTATCTTCCATCGGTAACGAAACGTCAACCTGAGGTCCGTTGTTATTCAACTCTTTGTTAATACTTTCTTCTAACGGGTCACTTTTTTTTGACGTGTCCTTTTGCCAATGGGTGATATGGTACACTATACTTTCATAATTAATATCTGTCGAGTTGATCTTCACCAACCTCGTGACGCTAAATCCCCACAACGTGTAAATGAGCTTGGACTTCAGTGTGCTAAGGGGAAAGATGACGACATGATTCATCAATATTGTAACCCAACCCAAATTCATGGCGTTGATCATGATAAAGGTAAAAAGGAATCGCCGAGTATCTACCTTCCTGTACTTTTGAGTGAAGAAGGTGACGAGAATAAAGATGAATGAACCCGAGGCGGTGATAATAGATAATGTCAAATCCGATTGGGGGACAGTAAATAATTGATATAACATTGATCCAAATATGCTCAGGTTCAACGGAAGGTAAAGACACGGTAGGGCCTTTAATATATACCCTTTGAACCTGTTGTTGAGGAGGTCAAAATGCACTATCGCCAATATGATAAAGACAAAAGTCAGATAAATAACGAAAAACATTATTTCATGCTTGTTGTGTATGAAAAATGATAGAATTGGTGGGATCAAGATGATTAAGAAGTCATCGATCAACCCTAGTATAAGACTACAATCCCTGTTTATGTTATCCTCGAAAAAGATGAATATCAGGGTTGGGATTAGTCCGGATAGGATGGTGTCAATGACTTCTGAAGTGGAGTCATTTCTAACCGATTGAACTGGTTGTGCTGACGCTGTAGGGAGAAAATGAAAATTAAACGACAGTAATGTCAAAATGATCAGAAATTTACTTGTCGTCATGATAACGTTTATTTTTGAAATTTTTGGTCCTTCTGTTATTCACAAAAGTGATATGATTGAAACTTTTCAAAGAAAGTATGGAGGGGTTTTTTTTATCATGTATTTATTATTACTGCGAAAGATCACCAAACTTATAAAATTGGCTTTTTTTTTTTGTCTCACCCAAATTGGTAATATAAATGAGGTTTGTTATTCTTTTTTGTGTCAATATTTTTTCTGTAAACATTTCTCGATACTTTGATCATGATCCTAATTTGGCGAAATTGTTCTTTATTTTTCTCATTTTGTCGTTTTCATACTAAAAAATTTTGCAAATGAAGTTACTTGATAAGGAAATTATTATTAGAATACTTTGATTTTATTTTATTTTATTTTATTTATTTATTTATTTTGTACGATTATTTTTCATCATCTGTCTCTTGAGGAACAACAATCTTTGTTCCTTGATCATTTTACGATCCAAATATATCCATTGTACAAATCATGATAAAACTTTCGATCGGAAAAAAATCAAATAAGCTAATGGTGACGATTATTTCATGAAGGATCATAATTGCGCAATTTCTCCGACTTCATTCCCCCAAGTAAGTTGAACCTGACTTGTTAATTCTCGAATGTCGGGCATATGAAAGGTTCGCTCAAGGATAAAGATCTAATCATCTCATGTTGAGAGCTATCTCACTTTTAAAATCTTTGAGAATCCTCGTGCCACCTCCTCAATACCATGAACTGCAATTTCGTCAGAATCAATAAATCTTCATCGTGGCGTAAAATTAATTATTATGATAATGGAATTTTTAGTGATATTGTTTGTTGTTTACAAAGTACAAGTGATATATAACATTAAATGCAAGTAAAGAAATTAGTATAATTATAATTTTTTTTTTTTTTAAAAAAAAAAAAAAATAATCGAAAATAATTGAACTTATGAAATCCAAGGATGATTTAATAATTCTTGAGTAGAAGGTCGATGCATTGGATTCACTTGTATACACTATTAAAGAAATATTTTTTTCGTTAAAAAGATATGGAAAATAAAAAATGAACAAAAAAAAAAAAAAAACCTTTACATACCGAATAAATAAAATCTTGAGCTTCAGGGGAAAAATTATCATCGAGTAAAGTGTAATCGGCCTTGAGGATTCTGTTAGTAATTTCAAATTCTTCATTATCCTCAAAAGGTGATTCGTTTGTAAGTAGTATATATGCCAATACTCCTATGCTCCATATATCGGTCTTTTCATTATGAGGTAAACTTAATACAAGTTCCGGGGATCTATAGACAAGCGTACCGACTCCTGCCCCTTTTAATCTAATGGGCGATAATTTAAATTAGCCATTTTTTTTTTTTAAAAAAAACAAATTAAATAAATAAAATCAATGAATAATAATTACTTTTTGTTATCCTTCGGTAATATTCCACAAAGGCCGAAATCACAAATTTTAACAAGGCCATCATCAAAAAGTAAGATATTCTCTGGTTTTATATCTCTATGAACAATATTTAGTTGATGCATATAATTGATCCCACACACTAATTGTGAAATGATCTAATAAGGGAAACGAGTGTTAAAAAAGATCAAATTACAATAAAAAGATATATAAAAAATCATTTACCTTTGCAGTAGTAACTTCATCAAATGCTCCATGATTCAAGACATGATCCAAAAGATCACCTCTTTGGGCATATTCGAGTATAATATAAACAAAATCTTCAGTCACCATGAATCCATAATATTTAACAATAAACTTGTTACTATAAATGTTTAATTTTTTTTTGGTTTAATAAGTATCCTTCTAACATGTAAATGATAAAAATCTATCATTCTTCTTACTTTAAACTACTGTGTATTAAATGTTCATTTTTCAATATATCATGATTCTCATAGATTTCTAATGGAATCTCTTTTAATACGAATTCTCTTTGAGAATTTTTATCTCTAACTAAAAGAGCTTTTCCATAATGTCCACTGCCTATTTCTTTTATAAGTTCATATGACGATATGTCCCTTGACCTATCGTAATCAATTGAGAACTTTTTAGTTTTTTAATTTAATTTTCAACCCTCTTATAAAAAAAAGATCATAATTACACTGTTTGACGATTGATGGAATTTCTTCTTGAAATACTAATCGTCTTATCTATGTTTTCATTTGTTTTCTTATTTGATTTTATTTTGATAGGTGTATTCTTTTTTTCAAAAAAAAAAAAAAAAAAAAAAAAAGAAAAGAAATTAATCACTCAGCTTTATAAATAAATGCAAAAAAAAAAAAAAAAAAAAAAAAAAAAAAAAATTGAAATTTACTCCTCTCTTTTGAGATTTGCGCACCGTATTGTATATATCCCACGCACTCCATATGGCCAAACCTAGCCCGATTAATAAAATGAGTTTTGCCATCTCTTTGAATTTTATAATAATTTATAATTAATTTGAGACAGTTAATAAAAAAAAATAAGAAAAAAAATTTCTCAGGCGAATAAATTATTTTTTTTTTTTTAAAAAAAAAGGCACCAAAAGGAAAAACATCAAAATTCAAAGAATGATCCCAACTATTTAATATAATTTATTTTCAATGTACCACCGAAACGATAAATCTTTTGATTACCTAAATGGAGAAATTTCAAAAATAGAAAAAGAATTAAGAAAAAAAACAAACCCAATTTAAAATATAAATAAAATATAAAAGGAACTTTCCAATGAATCATCGAATGTTGGCATGAACCTTAAAACGGAAGGTTACACATGATCTTTTATTTGTTAGCAAGCAATTATTTATGGGGACTATAATTCCTAAGCGCGCATTGAAGAATTAATATATGCAATGGTCCCGAATACTTATTATTTTGTTTATCAAAATTCCTTTTGTGCGACAATGTGTCGTTTTTGTTCATCATTGATTCATTGTTACTGCATCAAATAAATTCTATTTATATAAAATGTTTTAAAAGACATATTAATAATGTTAAATGAATATTTAATTTGGTTTCAAATTGTCAGCTCATGTGATACCAATGAACTGTTATTACAAGTTTCAAGTCTACTTGATTAAGCATTTTATATGAACCTTTCAACATTCCCTTGAAATTCTCAAATGCGATAAGAGTTATGCACGAAAATAACCCGTATTATTATTTAAATTCTAAATTTATAAAAGATGAAATCATTCGTTATCTTCTGAAGCATTAATAATTTCTTAATTAGTCGATAATAAGGATGGCTGAAGCAAATCAGTCCCATATAAACCTGGTCATTTGACCAACACTGGGCATTAGAGATTTATGATGTGATATTTTTTTTTTATGAAATTTAATGAGAATCATTCCATATAATTAGTTAGATAACCATTATTATTGTATGAATTTAACCTCTTTTCATTTATTTATTTATGCAATGAAATCATTTTTGTCGTTCAGTTATGACAACCAAATATTTTAGTATAAAATTTTCTTATGTAACGCCGACTTTTGCCAAGAAAATAAAAAAATTAAATAATAAGTACACATCATCATTTCCATAAAATCGTATAATGTATAAATTTTCTTTTCACAGCAAAATTCAAAGCTTTGCGAACAATTCCTTAGAAAGGAATGAAAATGCTATTTTAAAAAT
>CAJVPP010001797.1:0-17840 GCA_910592005.1 Funneliformis mosseae
TATATTTACAAATAGAACTAAATAATATATAATAATATTAATACTTTTTGTTTAAAATTTTTTTGTACCTTATTATATAAAAAAAAAAAAAAAAGTCCTCTTGTATAAAAAGTTGGCGTTTGATAATGTACAAAATATGTGCGTGCAGGTAATATGTAGACGTCTGTGCGTTAAAGGTTTGCCTTTTAAGAAATTTTCAAAGCCTTAACAGAGATCTTTTTTTTTTTGAAAAATAAAAATGGATTAAACCTTTTGCGTAGTACGAATGATGTAAAAGTTATTTTATTAAAAATGGTCTCGAAACTAATCACGAAAGTCGTAACTAGATAGACATAAACAATGAAAAAAAAAAATTTTTTTTTGTTTGTAAGAAAAGAAGGTTAGAAGAAAGTCGTTTAGGAAGCAATATTTATAATGAAATTCAAATAGCTGCGCCATTTCGCGTACATCGAGGGTCCATGATACAAAAAGGGGTTCAAATGGTGTGACATTATTTGTGTGTTTTGTATCATTGTGATATAAAATTTTATATTACAATAAAAAAAAAAAACGTTTGAAAATGTGAATTAAATGAATTAAATATTACAATATACGGTACAATTTAATGGGAAATAGAAAGTGTTACGACACTAACAAAAATTACCTTTGGTTTTAATTAGTGCTTGAATAAAATTAATAACTTAATTTTTTTTTTAAGTAAAGGCTTTTTCATAGAGTTGGTTTTTCTTGATCAAAGAAATGACTTGATCCCTTTAATACTTTTTTTATAGTTTGATTTTCAAATCACACGAAATAAATATTTGGCTCTGAAACAAATTTATATTAACTCTTTAAATACTGTAAATAAGTATATATATATTGCTGATGATCGAAATTTTTTTTTTTAAAAAAAGTGACAATTAACATGAAGTGATATTGAAATTAATAACTAAAATGAAAAAGGATGTTAATAGGTAAGTTTCATTTTCTAAACATGATTTATTAATAGAAACTAAAATAAAATAGTATGAAACGTTTATGCGTGTAACTTTTTTGACATAAAGAGTTATCACCTCATTTTTGTGAAAAAAAGCTATTTTGTTTATGTTAATTTTGTACAAGCGATGAGATTAAATTATGACGTAATATTAATATAAGGTTATTTATTGTTTGCTAAAACAAATTGGTTAACAAGGGGTCAAAAAAGAATTTAAAATTTATTATATATTTATAATATTATTATTATAAACTAGTAAATGCGATTTATATTACATCTTTTAAAAAAAAATGAAAATGAAAATAAAAATAAACCGATAGATTTCATAGGTGTGTGAAAATATTTCGCCTTGTTAAAAGAAAATGTTTTAAGTAAAATGAATCCACACTACGAATTCAGGTGAGAGGTGCAGAACAATCGATCAATTTATGGAAATTGTATCTCCCTTAAGATTTGCATGAGTAATTTTATATACATTTATTTGTCACCTAAAAAACAATAAGCCTAATTGTTAATATTATTATAACAGTTGATCGTCGCATATCTGACATTATTTCCAGGAATTTGGTAAACCAGAAAAACATTTTAACAATTTCTATTTCTCAGAGAAATTTCATGTAAACTTTATCTTTAGTTATATTAGGAGAATTTTCTTAAATAACCAAGATTTTTTTATTTCATCTTTTTTTTTTTTTTTGTCATTATATAAACCCGTACTTTAAGATTCCTTTTGGCATAATGGGTCCTTTCTAGGTCAAAAATGAATTACATAATTTTCCCCCTTTGAAACAATTTTTCAAATCCAAAAATTGACTTATTCAATTACTTATAAGAGAAAATATCATTATTTCTAGAGATCAGGAAAATTTTCTCGTCTCGTTCAGAATGAATGAATATAAACTAAGGGGGAAAAAAGGGTATGATCCGTTGGTGTCCCTTTCTCTGCTTTCCCTGATGGTTGGAAACAATGTTTCCGGAGAAGATATTGCTTTATTGACATATTCTCGGTAAAACAAAAAAAAAAAAAATTTTTTTTTCTAATACCCATTTTGATTGAGTATACTTGGTGAATATGAAAGCTTTTTGTTGCTTCTTGTTGTTGTTGCTGTTATTGTTATTTTAAACCTTTCAAAGGACGAACAAAAGAAACAATGAAAATTTTTCTATCAATGCTTTTTTTACCTCGAATCATTTTTATTCGTTCAAAAGTAATATCAACTATTACTTTATTAACGGCCTTCATTCAAAATATTTCTATATTAAATTCTAATAGCATTAAACAGAACGTTTCTTATCATTCAACATCGCAATAAAGTTAAAGTTCAAAGCATCAAGTAGATCAATCATTACAAAGATTATTAAGCGAGTCTCGATAAGTGTTTGAAGGCTTTTTTTAAATGGCTGGGTAAATATTTTTGTTGGCTGAAGATAAGGTTCATTGACAAATTACTTACTTGTGGTATAAACAATGCCCAAATGTCCGATTTAAATTATGATTTATCTGTTGTGTTTCGATTTGTTATAAGTGAAGTGACAGAGATAAAATTCTGATAACGGAAATACGGAATTTCATTGAGATGGTTCAGAAAGTACTTTGAAGTTATGTGATTAAACTAATCTTCAATAAACATAAATGTGTTTATTTATATTGTAACATTGTTTTCAAGGAGTTAACTGCAATTCTATAGGAAAAAAAAAACGTATTGTTTGGTATCTTTTTTTGAAACATGTTGGTATCATTGTATAAAAACCACATGGATGTCATTCGTGACCAAATATATTTCTCACGGAATTTATCGTCAATAAGAATAATTATAGCTTTTTTTTTAAAAAAAAAAAAAAAAAAAAAAAAATGCAAAACGGACGTTATTAAAATGTTAATTGTTAATTAATTAATTTTACCCAATATATTCAATATATTGTTATATATATTTTTTTTAAATGATTCTATTTCTTTCCTTATTCAATGCAGATGTAAATCTTTTGGGTATTTAGGTAAAACGACCATTGTTTCAGTTTCATAACCTTGAAGTTTCTTCTTTATTTGTGCTTATACAAATGTAAAGAACATTAGGTGCTTGTCAAATGACTTCTTAAAAAGAATAATGATAATGATGATGTAAATCTGACGAATATAATGAATAAAAACGAGATAAAAAAAAAATAATAATGTAGTGATGTTAAAATGCAATGTCGCCGATCATTGAAAATATATTTTTAATTTTCAATGCAACCATCTGAAATAGATTTTATTGACAATTTTTTTTCGCGTTTCTCTTAAAAATTATTTATATTCTTGTCATTGTTTAGTACCCGAGTCATTCTCACTTCAATAAGTAAAAAAAAAAAATAAAAAAAAAATCTTTTTTTTTTTTTTTTTCTCGCGATCTTTACGATTATCGTTTCATCGTAATTTCAAGGGAACCAATTAAATATAATAATATCAAAGTCCGTACGCCAAATCTCATATCCTTCTTATTTCCTTTATGCATGTGCACATTCTTTCATTTTTTTAATGTGATTATCAAGATAAAAATTAAAAATATCATTATTTCTCTCCGCGCAGAAAGATTAACCGTACTTATGTACGTTTTTTTTTTTTAAGCCAAGAAGAAAATCATTAACTAAACTTACTAATCAGAAGATTTATAATAATTCTGACACAATTGACACATGAATGTTGACAATTTGAACAATGAGAAAAATCAGTTTCTTTGTTTTTTATTTAGTATTCAAAGATACACACAGACGTATCAACGTCGGATTTCCTAAGTGAGACTAAGCAAAAATTGAAATCGTTCGTAACGAGATCTTTTCTTCTAAATTGAATTTTTGAATATTAAAAAAAAAAAAAGTTTTTTTTTCCGACATGAAGATGTATTAAATTCGAATATAAACACGTTTAGCTTCAATTTAATTATTGAAACTCTCTTGTTTAACATCAAAATATAAATATATATGGTTATAAAGGATCACGCTAACCGAATTCGCAATTTATAATAATAGGAGGAAACATGTTAAAGCAATTTATTTTTTTATTTTATGCAATGTGTTGAACACATGGTAATTCTAAAAAAAAAATTTATTCCTTGCATGAATGAGAGGAGTTTCGAACGGGTTTAAGAACGCAACGCGTGTACAAAAAAAAAAAAAAAATTTCGATTAATGCGTATGCACATATGATATGCCTTTTTTGACAAAAAAAAAATTTTTTTTTAATCGATTTTAGGGATCTAAAGTTAGGGTTCTTTGGACATTTAGAAATCGTGATATTAGATATTAAGTTTTCACAAAAAATTCGTTCAAATCTTTAAGGTAATTTGGCAAAAGGAGACGATGGTTCAAAGTGGATCCTAAATATTTTTAAATTGAAACTTTATACAAGGTTACAATATTTATGATGGAAGTTTTTTCTAGAGGTCTTTATAGGTAAACTTACATTAAATAAGTGACACTAAGTTTTTGATAATTCATATAAAAATATTCTTTTGAATAACACGCCATCCCAAAATTTTGTCAATAAAAATAAATCTTGCCGTAGTAACGATCGACGATTTTGCTGCGCATCACTTGAAAGTTGCATTCAATAGATTCAAGAATGTCAATAGATGGTTGTATATGGACTAGCATTTATATGTATTCCTTTGTTCTAAAGGTATGGAAAGCTGAAACTGAAAATATGTTTACGTCAGTTTTTTAAAGTAATTTTTTATAAGGAAATGATATTTGGCGTTGAGATCTGTAATTATTTTTTTTTTTTTACAAAAGCTGTTAAAAGTAAAATTGTGCATCATAATTTAAAATTAAGTTAATAATTATTGCGCTAAAAAATTTAGTAAGAAAAAAATTATGCATCATTACTTCATAAAGTAGATGTGACGACGACGTCAATTTTCAAATATGATTTTCTTAAAAAAAATTATTTAAAAATCTCCATAAACAGTCAAAGCTCGCCTTTGTTAACCTTTCCGTTTTTTTCGGTGCCGTAGATCATTTTTTATTTTTTTTATGATTTTAGATAATTCCGGCAGATTAAGATTTATTTCACGTGAGTAGAACAATCAAAGACTTCGTTAATTCATATCTATATACAAAAAAATTATACGCGCAGTTTTGTAAAAAAAATCTCTGGACACTGCTGTTTTAAGCAACCCACAAGGACACTTTTAATTGATTCTTTTTAATTTTCTTGTTAATTAAATTTAACGTTAAATTTGTTTTACAATAAAAAATTAGATACGAATTGTTGTAATACTTGTGAATTTAGAAATTTTAGCAATTAGAATTAAAATACAACGTTAAAAAAAAATAATTTTAGCAAAATTCCTGACAAAATTTCAAAAGCTATATGTTTTTTCTAGTCAAAATCTACATTCTAAACCTAAGTTTTAGGAATAATTAAAGTTGAAAAAGAGATTAAAATACACATCATAAGTTTTCTTATATATATACTTTACAGAAACTTTGTTTCCTTAATATGCAGTAGCTGCATAGTATCTATTAGGCTGCGATTAAGCTATTAACTACTAAGTAAGTAGTAACTAAATATTTACTATATAGTCACTTTGCAGTTACTGCACCAAGTTTTTAAAGTATATAAATAGGATTTATACGAAAATCGTACGCTCAGTTTAAATTGTAAAAAATATTAAATTTACATGCTTTTTAAAAAATGCAACTGCACTGCACTGCTTAAATAGGGCCCCAATTTAATAAAGATCGGCACGATTTCTAAAATTTTCCAGCAAATTTAAATGCTGAAGTTATATGTTTCTATGATTAAGTTAAAAATCTGGACTTTAAGCATTAATGTTGAGAGTTGTAGAACCAAATACATATAGAACAATATGAGAAAAAAAGACAAAACAATAAGAAACGAAAATCTACCTTTCAAGTCCACCGAACCAAATTCATATGATATCTAATTATATATAAGAAAGTATAAAATAAATATTATTAAATAAGAAAAATTAAAGCATAAATTTTTAACTACTATTTAAGAGATAGCATTCTAAATTTAATCGGTATTCTTCTTTAAACAGCAAAAAAAAAATATATTTCAAAATACTTAATTAAAATAAATATCTTAAAATTATTCAAAAAGATAAATTTATTAAAATTGGGTCTTATTATATAAGGCCCGGGCAAAAAAAAATTTTAGATTCTCGTGACCCGACCGCCTCAATTTTTACAAAAAACTCGATTTTTTTTTTATAGTAAAAATTTTTATCACGTGACTTTATATATGACAAATCGTAATAGCATATACTTTATTATAAAAAAATGCAACATACTATTTTCATGATTTTTTTTGTTATTTGAAACTTGATATTATTAGCACGTTTTTTTTGTCTGAAACTGTCATATAACACTCATTACAATAATAGTAATATCCTTCATTTATCTTAACCCTATCAGATTCATTATATTCATCTTCCGGTATTTTTCCACACTGAAAACAAATTCCTTCAAATAAACCACTAGAATAATAAGAAACTTCTGTTGGATTACTACATATAAACCCATCATCAACTTTTACTTTGTTAAAAATTTCTCCTATATCATTATATTCACTATTCTTATCATTAATATTTTGATTTACATTTTCCATTCCTGTTCTTAAAATTTGCTAAAGCTTCAAAAGAATTCCTACATATATATTAAATAGTATCCAGATACCTTTCCAAAATGGATAACTCAAAGGAAGATAACTTACTTTTACTATATAATACACGCCATTTGTTGCATTCATAACATTCAATTACTGTATTAACATTTCTTACAAATTGAGCAGTAGGACCAAATCCTATATGAGCTCTTTTTTTTGTTGTTAATTTATTAAAGATAGTTTATGTTACTCTATTGTAATTGTACTATACACATTCAAAAATTAGTTTTATTAGCTATTGAAACTGGATTAGGTAAAGAATGAACTTGGAAAAAATCAAATTCATCACTTCTTATTGGCTTGCAAATATTACAATCCATTACTTCACATTTTTTTATTTGAAAAAAATAATGTTGTGACTTGCAGCAGTGATCATAAAATTCTTGTAATTTAATCTAAATAAAAATTAATTATAGTTTAATAATTATTTTAGATAAAAAAATAAATATTAAATAAAATATACTTATTTTATCCTTAATATCTTTCTTTATTCTATCGTTCATATCTAATGAATCTTTAATTTCTAATAAAGATTTCCATTGATACCATATGAAGTCAATCCTACTGCGTCAATAAGATTGATGAATGATCAACGTTATTAACATCATTAACATTTTTAACTTAATTAACATTTTTATTTTATTTATTTTATTCTTATATTTTATTATTTATTATATTAGTATTATTATTAAATTATAATTTATCTTTTATATTTATCTTAGCGTTATAAAATAATTTAGCGTTAAATAGTAAATTCTTATAATTATATTTTTGTATAAATAGGATGGAAGCTTGTCCTTGCAAAAGGACAGAGATAACAGTGTAAACTCAATAGTTCAAGTTTAAGATTTAAATCCAAGGTTAAGGATTACTAAGGATACAAATCTCTACAATAAAGGAATCTCTTTCTAAACTACACATATTAAAAATCCTTCAACGTGTCAATTGTATTTATCATGTTTATAAGTTGTTAAAGTTATTTACTTGTTTAAAAGTATAAACCTAAAGTTGATTGTGATAGGACTTATTCCACAGTAACTTAGTAGTTTCTTATACGTTATTCCCTATTATTAAGTCATAGTTACCCTAAGTTTAATAGGTTAAACGTAAGGTTAACACCATAAACTTTTAATCTTTTTTTCTGTTATAAATTTATAGGTTAAAAATAGTTGATCTTTTAATAATAATCGCTCAAAAATACCTTCTATCAAGTTAATTGATACTTATAAACTATCTATTAATTCATTTTTCAATTGTATTTTATTATTTGAATGTAAATGAATTTCTTCTATAGAATTGCATTTTTTCATTAGATTTTTAAATCATCACTTATTTCACTATGTATTAAATTAATACTTTGCATGCTAAGATTTAATATTGACATTATACATTCTACTGGATTCTTTCAAAAATAGTCTAACGAAGTTCTAATAGCGATTAATAAATCTAAATCTAACTTTAAAAATAATGCTATTAATGCTAATTAAATATGAACATAAGTGACTCAATGATCAGATCCTCTATTAGTATAAAGAAATAAATAAGGCTTATTTTTATTTGTATTATTTAATATTTTATATAATTTTGTCATATGACGTAATGAATCTAATGGTTAAAATATAAGATCTTTTAAACTAATATATACTTATCTATGATAAAATGACTTTTTAATTATAGTGAAAATATTATATAACATTTATTATACTTAGAATTATATCACATTTTGTAGGGTATACTAATTTTGCCTCCAGTCTCTAATTAGTTAACAAAATTCTGATTTCTGATTGATCAAAATATATTATATCACATCACATATTAATAAACTCACTCAGTAAAATTTTCATATCAAATTAACTGTTTCTTCATAATATGTGATAATTTTGATTATTGATAAAAATGGATAAAAATTAAGCTAAATGTAATAATTTATATAATAAATAAATATTCCTGAAAAATTTAAAAAAATTTTACATATAAACAAAAGTAATATTATTTATTAAAATATATGTCATAATTAATGCTAACTGTTTCTTTTACTAATTATTTTTATACAAGCAGAATTAAAATTATATATAAAAAAAAAATTAAAAATTATTTTGTCATTTGAATTTTACATTTGATACTATTTGAAAAACTTTTAACTTATCATAACTATCAACTTATGGTACACTCTCAAGCTTTATAATTCTTGCTTTTCTATATAAGCAGCTTGCATAAAAACTTCTCTAAAGCTTCAAATATCTTGCCTCCTTTTGTTCTTTCATTTCAATGTAATGGTAATGAGTTTTTTTTGCAATTTTAAAATTTCAGCATCTTTATTATTCATCTCAACATTTTTTTAATTTAAAAAAGTAGCTTAATTTAGAGAAATAATAGACTTCATATACTCATTTTCTTGATATTCCTTATCATTATTACAAATATACTGATCTAACACTATAAATATATACTTGTATGATAATTATCATATTTAAAATTATAATAAGTATAAGTATATAAAGCAATATTTAGACTATTATTATTATTATCAATAGAATCTTTTTTTAAATAGAATATTTGATATTATCATTTATCATAGACCATACAATCTAAATGTCTGGTTGAATTTTATAAATATCATTTTAATTAATATATTTTTTTCCTGCAATTTCTCTAAAATGCTACTTTCATTATCGTGAACTTAGTTAGCTAATTTTTAATTCACTTAAAAATACCAAAAAATTTATATCTCAGAGAACAATTTCTGTAATGATATATACTTTACCATCAAGTTGATATCCTGAACGCTATTAATGTTATTCTTTCAGTCAAATAAGTTAACTATGATTTGAAGTTAGGGAAATAATAGCTATGACTTAAATCCAATCAACTTGATACACTATTTATTAGAGAGTTTATATAGTTAACAAGAATAATTATAAGTTTTATGTTTACAAAATGTTAAAGGTGTTTATTATTATTATTAAATATATATTGAATACAATGTTGAGAACTTGTTGGAATCTGTTCTTTTTCCAAGGCATTTTTATGCCCTTTATATAGAAAATTACAATTAAAAAAATCTATGGTAAATATGATACTACTGACAATAATAACAGAGTTAATAGATATGCTAATTATATTAGATATAATATAAATGATAATAAGGATATAAATAATAGAAATATAATAAATAGTATGTGTGTCCTATTTAGCAGATATGATAGATTTGGCAGATATGGCAGATATGGCAGATTTGGCAGATTTGGCATATATGTCATATTTGACAGATTCATCAATTTTTGTCAGTTTCAACACCCTCTCATATACATATATTTTAACTTATTATAGAATGATTTAATTAGATTATTTATATCTATTATATTTCTAGTCATATCTTTAGCATATACTATTCACATTTCATACTTTAGTTTTCACTATCGCTCAAAACAATCAGCAAAAGTTTGTATCATTTCAATATCTATCTTCCTTTATTTATTGATTGATTTAATAATTTATTCTTGTGCTTCAAAGTTATCCTATTCTTCTGTTTTCATCAGCTACCATAGATCTTTCTAAATGATTTTTTTTTGTAGATCAGTGGTCATATCATACTTACATAATTTTCTCTACCAAGAGTACAATACATGAAAGTGGTATAAAAATACTGTACTATCCAAAAAAATATGATTAGACTGCTTTTATTTCCTCTCCTGCATTATATTCCATAAAAATATCCAGCTTTTATATCTTATTTTTATGGATTAGAAAATCAAACCATCTTATTAATATTACCATACGTTGAAACTGGCAAAAATTTATGAACCTATCAAATATGACATATATGCCAAATATGCCAAATCTGCTATATCTGCCAAATAGGACACATATATTATTTATTATATTTCTATTATTTATATCATTATTATTATTTTTATCATATTTAACATAATTAGCATATCTATTAGCTCTGTTATTATTGTCAGTAGTATCTTATTTACTATAGATTTTCTTTAATTGTAATTTTTCTATATAAAGGGCATGAAAATGCCTTGGAAAAATGACAGATTTAAAAACAGATTCCTACAAGTGCTTAACATTGTATTCAAAATACATTTAATAACAATAATAAACACCCTTAACATTTTGCAAACATAAAACTTATAATTTATTTCTTATTAACTAAATATACTCTAATAAACAGCGTGTTAAGTTAATTGGATTTGAGTCATAACTATTGCCTCCCTGACTTCAAATCATAGTTAACTTATTCGACGGAAAGAGTAACGTTAACAATGTTTAAATTTACTTATCAAAAATGCGACTAGATATCCACTTCTTATTAATAGATATTGCATAATAAGTTTAAAAAGATGATATCTGTAATAATTCATCCCGTGTATACTATCTAAATATAATACTCTTGTGAATTTCATTAATATTTGTTATTTTTTTATCTGAAATGCAAATATAAACCTGCTATCACTTGTCTCATTATAGCATTCAATAAACAACTTCCACCCTTACTAATGATTTTTTCTCTTTATTTTTCTAAAGATTTTAATTCATTCATATCAAAATAAGCGAGTAATTTTATCATATTATATACAATTATATATATATAATCTTATGTTATTAAACTGTCTCATAACATTTGAATATTACAGATTGCTTAAAATTCTTGTGTTTGATTTCAGCGTTATAATATTCCTTTTTTACTTGATCCTAAAGTTCAATTGCTTTAAATTATAAAAGTTTTGTATACTGATATTATTAAGTCCTTTAAATGCATGCTATTGAATAAAATTTTGAATATTATCAAAAAGATGTAAAGCACACAAATCTGATAAATATCTAGAATAATTGTTAATATATTTATAATAATAGTATAGAATAACATTTAATGAATTAATAAGAAGTGTAATATGAATATAACTATTGTAATTACATTTTTTTGTTTCTTTTTGTACTAACCATGGTTTTTTACTTAGATTTTTTTAGTAATACTCTTGTATTCTCCATAGCAGTAATAATACCATTATTCTGTCATTAATTCTTTTTCTTCTATTACCTAATTTACAATACTAACGGTTATTTTGAATATAGTTAAGCCTTGCCCTTTCAAGATTTTTGATTCATTTTACATATTTTTCTATAGAAAATGAATAGATTTTCTTTCTCTTTGTTTTTTATATTCCTTTCAATATCTTGTTATCATCTTCTACTATTTTTCATATGTGATTGATACCATTTATCACATTTAAGATAAAATTGATATCACTATCACTTAGATTCATATCCACTTCGTCAGTTTCTACATTCTTATTAATATCAAATATTGTATTAATATTAAGAGATTCAGATATAATAAATGTAGTATATAATAATTTATGAAAAATATCATTTCTAAATCATATGATATAATACTAATAAAACAAGAAAAACAAAATAATTTAAAATTAAATATTATGAAGATTTGTAATAAAAGTTTATAAAAACACAATAATAATATTATATAATAATAAATACAAAAAAATTATATGCTTTTCTTCAAAAAGATGAAATATTAATAAAATTATTATACAGTTAATAAATTTCTAAAGTCATCCTTGCAATTTAAAATATTTCTTGGAAAAAGAACCTTTTTTTTTATAAAATTTTTTAAAAAAAGTTTATTGTTATTATTTGCATATCTTTTTAAAAATACTGATGAGGAAAATATGGATTTAGAAAAGAAAGATGATAGTTGTAAAAATCCCGTTATTAAAACTAGCACTGCAATTGCTAGTTTAAAAACTGTACATATGTTTCTACTCCAACAGGACAATGCAAAAGAATATGTAAGTTAGTAAGAAAAATTGAAAAATTTTTTAAAATCAAAAAAACAAGTTTGATACGGCAAACAAATATCGACTCATATTTTTATTAAAAGTAATACTTAGCTTGTGACTTGTGCTGTATAATGTTTAATTTTGAAATGTATCAGATAAAAATATTCAAATTTTAATAAACTCACTGAAAAAAATTTAAAGTTGCGATAATTGTGTAACAATATCTGTTATTTCATTAGTAGTTTTTTAAATGCATACCCTCTCTAAGTGTACGAATATGATCAGTCCTGAGAGTATGCACTTATAGAGAGTTTACTGTACGTATAACGCTAAATATTCTTAGACTTCATTTAATTAGAATTATCATCAGTATTTGAAAGATCTTTAGAATTACGTAGATCTTCTGTATTTTCAGAATTCGCAAAATTCTCAGTATTTTCAGAATTTTAAATTAAGAGATAATCATACTACGTCATTCACGTAACTTCATTATAACTGGCCAATTACTCTGTTAACAATATATTTTAATATTTATCTTTGAATACATAATAGAATATTAGATATTTTTTTTTGAGAATTTTATAATTAAATTGATTTATTAATATATGAATTTTTAGATTTATTATTAAATAATAATAGAAAATCAAATGTATTAATTGATGTTTAATATTTAAATTGATAATATCATAAATTCTAATAATATTAAAATAAAAGAATTTGAATTGCTAAATAAACAGTTTCTATTTTTTTTTGATAAATTTTACTGATTTTAAATGAATTTATAAAATATTAAAAAATAAAATATTTTATTATAAAATATTTTCTGACAAATTTCTTAAACTATCACCTGATAATTAAGGATAGTTAGATCAGTTTTGATCTAATTTTAGTTCTGAAATTTATAAGTCCTATTGAATAGATCTGCAGATTAAGTCCTAAAAAAATGAATCCTAAAACTTGAATCTTATTAAAATCAGTCCTGAACCTAGTTTTAGGATCTAATAGTCATAAGCTAAATTTTTATAAATTTTGTACTTGAATGATAATTTTAAAAGCTTTTTTCCTTTATTATTAAACAATTTAAAACTTAATATATTGCATATATCATTTATTTATTTATTAAAATTTTAATTAATTAATATAAACTTTAAAAAATGGCTATGTCCTATTTTTTTTCTCTGACATTATTATCTATTTAATTTTAGCATATAGATGCTTTCACAGTTTCTGATTGCAATTAATTTTGAGTTTTCATAATTGTATTTCTAGTAACAGAAAATACTAATTTTAAAATATAAAAAAATATAATCACAAATTAATGAGCAATTAAAAATAATAAAATTTTTGGATAATTTTAAATGTATTGATTAATTTATAATTATTATGTAATAAACTTACTTTGTTTACATGTAATGCTTGTAGATTATCCCTTAAACCGTCTAACAGACAAATTTTCCTGCTAAAATTTGTTTTAATCTGTATTTATATAACCACTTGTGATTTCCTTAATTAATACCTTCCACCTTTCTAAATAATAATAAAAGTGTATCATCTTGCTGATCATGATATAATTTCTTTTTAATCTTTTTTTTAGTGATAATCTAAAATCTCCACTCTGTTAAAAAGTATGTCTTCTGCAGTAGAACTAAGTGTGCTGTCTTCAATTTTAACTTCAAATTCATTTTCTCTTAAAACAAAATAAAATTTTGATGAAGAGGAGGAATATATACCACTTTTGACGTCCTATCAACATTTTATGGAATCAGATATTGAGAAGGATGAAGAGGAGGATACCAGAAACATTCGTAAAGGTAGATGTAAATCAGTAAAACTGTACAATTACTACCCACTCCTAATTTTGAACATTTTGTTCATCCAAAACTATTACACTGAGCATTTATTAACTTGCTACCAAATTATGAAGCTAATTTTTCCAAACCAATTAATCTTTTCTACTTTTTTTTTCAAACTCTATATTAGACACAATAGTTGTTAATACAAATTTGTATGCATTAACAAAAGACGCTGGTGCTGTTGGTAAAAAGTGGCAAAATATAGACTGTAAAGAGCTTATTATCTGGATAGCTCTAGTTATCTATCAAGGACTCTTTAAATTACCCTCACTTAATCAATATTGGAATAAAGATCTAAAGTTTCTCATCCATCATATTTCTAAATAAATATCATTAAATCGCTTTGAACAAATCAAAAGATACTTATACATTTCTCCTCCCATGGCTTTTTAAAAACTTTAAAATGTATGTGATGACCTCATGAATCTTTTCTGCTAATTTTAAAATGATAATTTATCTACATTTAAAGTTATTTAATTCATAATTTTTATTATATTGAATAATACAATTTTTAAAAAGTGAAATCAAAGTTATTTTATATTTGTATATATTAAATTTGATCTATGTATTATTATACAAATATAAATATATGCACATTATCATCAAAACCAGAAGATTATTTAAAAAATTTTTTTATTTAGTTAATATATCCAATCTTGAAAAATTTAAAAAAAGCTTGACTGAATACTTTTTAATGGTAGTATATCTTATAAAGTAATTAATAAGATTATAATATTTAATAAAATAATTGATAATTAGTTATTTATAAAATTTTTAATAATCTTTAAATTTATCATTTTTTTTTTAAAATAAAAATTCAAAATAAATATAAATAAAGATATTTTATTATTTGTAGATAATAATAAAATATTAAAATTTTTTTCAAAAATATTAATAAAATAAATAATAGTAAAATAAAAAAAAAGAAGATAGTAAAAAATTTATTTAAGTTTAGAAACATTATCATTGTAAAATTTTTTAATTCAAGTTAATTATATCTTTAAGTCTTTACTTAAAGTCACTAACTATAACTAAGACATTAAAATCTTAACTTTATCAAATTAAAGTTATTATAACAGATTTATAGCTTTAATAAAATCTTAAAAAAGTAAATAAAATTAAAACAATTACTCAAGAAATCACAAGTGAGGATTCATAATAACATTAAAGATTATTTTTAATTTAAAACATGTAATATAAATACAAAATAAACACAAAGATAACACAAAATATTTTAAAAATTACACTTCAGAGACTTCAAGATAATACAGTTAATCAATACAATACTGTATAATAAATTTATTAATAATAATTAAAGAGATTACAATGAATGCAAAAGGTTTACGAATAAATTATAATAATTTCAAATGATTGCAAAAGATAAGTTTTATACTTGGTTAATTATACTCTTTTATTAATATAATATTTAAGTTTAGTATCTAAAAGATTAACATTTTATCAGTTTATCTTTATCAGAAAGGTAATGAGACTTAATAATAAATATAAAGATGTTTATACATGTTAAATAATTAATAAAATAAAATAAACTAAAATATTTAATAGAAATAAACTGTTATTTTGCTAGGCAATAAAGTTATAATATTAATAAAATTATCAGATCTACAGATAACTAAATAGATATCTATAATCTACATAATTATCAAAAGCAATAAAATTAATATTTAGGAATTTACTTAATAATTAATAATAATAAAATAGATAAAATAATCTTTTTAATAATTTACATGATAATAAAATTGACTTCTTAATCTACTAATTATTTTTATCTAAAATTTTACTTATTTTAATATGCTAAACTTAATAAATTTGTCAAGTATAAAGACTTAAAAATGAGATTATGAATAGATTTAAAGAATTTAAATGACAAACTCAATTACAAATAATATGTAAAGATCACATCAAATTATATAAAGATATAAAAATACAAAAAATATATTTTTTAATTAATTCTTTTATTAATACTAAAACTTATATTCATAAAAAAGTTTACAAACTTGCAAAAGAATTAATTTACAATATAAGCAAAAGTCTATTTATTTATACAAAATTTCTTTTATTATAGCTAATTAATTACTATGCTATAAACTAATTAATTTGACAGATAAAATATTAGTAAAATAAAAATAATAAAAATAATAAAATATATAATATAATAAAAATAATAATAAAAAGTAAATACTAAGAATAAATATAACATTAAGTATTTTTAAACTTTATTTAATCTGTAAAATTAGGATTATCAGTATTTAGAAGATTTGTAAAATTATGTAAATTCTCTGTATTTTTAGAATTCGTAGAATTCTCAATATTTTCAGAATTCTGAATTAAGAGATCATTATATTGCATTATTCACGTAATTTTATTATTATTAGTTAATTATTCCGCTGATAATATATAATTAAAAAATAAAAATATTTTGTAATTATTATAAAGTTACTTGTATAATTACCAATATGAATAGGCTAAAAATAGATTACAAAAAATATGTTAGCATTTAGCTTTCTATTATAATAATTGTTCTGAAAATATATTTGTAAAAGAAGTTAAAAATAAACAGTTATTTTAAATAATAAAAAAATATTAAAAAATAATATAAAATATATTTTTATAAGAAATTTATATATAAAAATAATATAGAAATAATAGGTTATTAATATATTATAATGGGTAAAATTTTAGATAGATTTAATTAGTAGATTAAGAAGTTAATTTTATTGTCATATAGAACATTAAAAAGTTCATTTTGTCTATTTTATTGTCATTGATTATTATGTAAATCTCTAGATGTTAATTTTATTACCTTTAATAATTACGTAAATCATAGATGTCTATTTAGTTACCTGCAAATTTGGTAATTTTATTGATACAGTAATTTTATTGCTTAATGAAATGGTAACTTTATTTCTTTTAATATATTTAATTTAGTTTATTTATTAATTATTCAATATGTATAAATATTTATATATTTTTTTTGAGTCTCAGCATTGACATAATAACAATCTTTTAGGTACTAAATTTACATATTATATTAATAAAAAAATATAATTAACTAAGTATAAAACTTATCCTTTATAATACTTTGAAACTATTATAAATTATTTATGATTCTTTTATACTCATATAATTCCTTTAATTATTGTTAGTAAACTTATTATATAATATTATATTGATTTGTTGTATTGATTTGAAGTCTCTGAAATGTAATTTCTAAAATATCTTTAAGTTATCTTTATATTTATTTTATATTTATCTCATATATTTTTATATAGAAAATAATTTTTAATATTATTGTGAATTCTTATCCGTGATTTATTAAGTAATTATCTTAATTTTATTTACCTTTTGAGATTTTAATTGAAGTTACAAACTAACATAACAATATTTTTAATATAGTAGCAGTCATAAGTATCTGATTACTTGAGATTGTTTAAAATAATTATATAACTACCTCTTAAATTTTCTAGAAATATAATGTAATATAATACATGATCACCTGTAAATTTATAAGTATT
>CAJVPP010001798.1:0-17840 GCA_910592005.1 Funneliformis mosseae
AATACTTATAAATTTATATAAAATTATATCGACATATGTCAGAAATTTGAAACATTTTCAAATGAGTAATTCTATTTAGTCAAAATTATCTAATTATTGCAAAGTCAATCATAATTCTATTTTTATGTGTTACATGTATTCCAATTTATAAAATTATCTAATAATTATAATTTTGATAAAATTGCTAAATTTTTACATGATTTCAAATTTTCATTTTCAGAAGGAAATACAAATTTCAATGATAATATTCTGATAATCACCACTAATTCACCTTTGATTTATCTTTAGATTTATTACTAATTAAAATTTCTGGATAATTAACAATTTTTTTTTTAAATTTACGTAATTTTTAATTAAAATTTCGCAAAAACAATCCAATTTTATTATTCTAATTTATATTTAATGAGAGCTTTATTTTAAAAAAAAATTAGTTAAATTGGCATCAGAATCAATGCTGTTAAATTATCATTTTTAGTAAGTAACACTAAATTATTATATTTAAACGCAAAATGTTAGATTTTTAATCACATAATGTTAGATCTTTAATCAACATTTTTTTCGCTCAACATGTCAGACAATGAAAATATCAGTATAAACTTTGAAGAAATAGAAGACTTTGATTTTGATTTAATTTTGATGATGATATAAATGAACTATCTATTCCTAAATAACAAAAGAAAGATAGCATGAATATACTTAATATTGATAAGAATAAAGGAAAAACTACCTTGACTATTTAGAAATATATGTATAAAAAATATAATGATATGAATAAAGTTGTAACAATAATTTATAATTTGTGTAAAAAAGAGTATAATCCTAAAACATTAATGCGATCTCAAATGGATCATATATTCAAGAAATATAAATGTAATATTTTAATAAAGCAACAAATGTGACTTCATTTTATTAAAAATTCATATGGCAAATTTGATGCAATAAGAGTTAAAAATTGTACAAATGCCACTATTGATTTTGTTGTTAGATCTTAAATGCCATTTTCTATTGTAAAAAGTTTTTGGTTTAAAAGTTATGTAATGTTTTAGATCAAAGATATATTTTACTATCGCATCAATATTTGCAAAACAAATAATTAATAGATTTATGAATTATCATTCTTTAGTTGCCGATGAACTTAAAAATCTCTTAACAAAAGTATCTCTTACTACTGATGTTTGGATTTCAATTATAAATCAAGCTTACCTAAGAGTAACTATTCATTATATCGATGATGAATAGAATATGCGACATTTTCTTTTAGATTTAATTCACTTTAAACATCATCATACTGGTGTTAAGACAAAGAAGAAGCTTTTTCAATTAGTAGACAGAATGAATCTTAATGGAAAAATTCTTTCTCTTACTACAGATAATGATATAACAATAATTCTTTATGATAAAAATATGACAACTGAATTTGGAAAAACTTGGAATAATAAAGAGTTTTAACATTTCTGATACACAGCACATGTTTTAAATATTGTAATTAATTATAGAATGCAATTAAGAACAGAAATTATTGATAAGGTTAGAACATTTGTAAATAAAATCTGTCATTCTACTATTCTTTATGATGCATTTTGCAGTTATTATAAGGTAATAAAAAAGGATTATCTTAAATCTGATTTTGATGTTGCTACATGATGGAATAGCACATTTTTAATGTTAAAAAAGTTTAAATAAATACATGATGAACTGAATTTTCTTGTTTGTAATAACAAACAGTTAGAGACATTTTATCTTAATGAAAATGAATGGAATCAAGTATATTCAATGATCATTCTATTAGAATCAATATATAAGGCAACAAAAATTTTTTCTTCAAGTTCATATCCAACTGCTAGTAATATTAGATTAACTTTTACAGAAATTTTTCGATATATTGAGATATATATTGATAATCACATATTAGAAGAATCCATTATGGCAGATTTTATATGCAAAAAATTTGATGATTATTAGAAGATATTTGATTTCTCTATAATTATTCCAACTATTCTTAATCTAAGTTCAAAATTACTTACTTTTCTATTTGAAGAACAATATAATAAAACAATAAATCAATTTTGTTCAAAAATACTTATGTATACACCATCACAAGATTTAAATAATTCAAATTATATTGTAAAAAAAAATACAAATACTAGATCATTTTTTGAAAATTTAATTATGCAACAATAAAATGAAACACAACTATTAGAAGGAGAATTAGAAAGATATTTAGCTTTACCATTAATACAGTCTGAGCTATTATCTTGGTAGCATCAATATGCAAACAAATTTCCGATTTTATCAAAAATGGTATATAATTATCTTGCTATTCAAAGTACTAGTATACCAAATAAACAAGCATTTTCAGTTGCATCACATATTATAACAAAAGTTTGAAATCGTCTTAACTCTAATACAACTCATGCTTTTTTGTGTTTAAAAAGCTAGATAAAATAAAATGCTGGTTCAATTAATAATAAAATTGTTTGAATTTGTTATTTTCAATTTATAGTATTTTTAATAATGCTATTTTATCAATAAATATAATAAACGAATTTATCAAACAGATTACATTTTTTTAAATAATTATCAAATTTATTTTAAATTTAAGTATATGTAAAGACAACAATAGCATTTATTTGCAATTTTATTTTTCAAAATAGAGGATTTTTTTTAAAATACAAACTGCGGTTATATTAATTAACCAATAAAAATTTAAATACGTGATTAACTGAAGTTAGAACTGTAGTTATAACTGCAGTTTTAACTTCAAATAACAAACTGAAGGTTGGTTCAACTTAAAGACTAAACTAGCAGTTTTTGAACTGAACTAAACTGAGTCGAACTGATAACATCCCTAATGAAAAAATTATTAGATCCTTATTCAGATAATTTCTTAAATTTTTCTATACTTGCCTATCATAAATATCTGATAAAATATTATCAATTGTTGAATGCTAAGCTAATATCATAATAATTCTTTGAATTCTGATTGTTTGAATATACTAGAAAGCTGATGTTGTATACTTGTGACTGGATAAACTAGTTTAAGTACAATTAATATTCTATTATTTAAAATAACCTTTTTTTCTAAAGAAGTTTGACATTGCTTAAATCGCTTTGTAGTCAAGTTTGAAAATTCAATATAACTGCAATCCATATTAGTTTTATTGTACTATAATGATTTTACCTCTTCTTTTTTATATAATTTATGATATTTTCAACAAACTGTAAAATTCATAAATTGATCAATAAGGTCCAAAGATTTTTTAACTTATATAATGAATTTGAAAATAATTTGTGGTTGAGATTTTCACATTCTTTCAATAGTATTTTAATAAATTTTAATAATTTTTCAATTGTAGTATTTGATATAGTATAACTTGATCTAAACTTCATAATCCATATCAAAATTCACGTAAATTGATCATTTTTTGATAATTACAAAGAATCTAATATGTTAAAATTGAACATTGAATAAAAATAATTATCAAAAATATTTGAGAATTCATCATCAAAAGAATTCTCATTTTATGCTGAAGATTCACCAGTATGGATATCATCTGTATTATATCCAGTTAGCATAATACTATTAGAATCTTAAGAATCTAATTCCATTAACTCAATTTCAGTAATATGACGAAATGTGTCTTTTTGCATTTTTTTTACGTGAAAGAAAAATAAAATTTTATTTCTCAAATATATCATTATTAATGTATCAGATGTTTATAATGAATATTTATTATTTAACATCATTGAATTAAGCAGTTATATTAATACTTGTAACACCTGTAACATTTAAATCTCATTAGTAAGTAAAGGTATCAATTGATCAGAATATAATAATTCTAATAAAGTCACTTATTTTTTATATTTATGTGCTTGTTTTGTTCATAAATCTATCAGTTTTCCATTACATTTATTACAAAAATATTGAACTTTTGCTTTTGATTTTCTGGTCTTAATTCTGACATCATCTATTGAAAGTTAATTAGATATTGAAGAACTTAGAGTATTATATTCATTTAAGATATTAGTGGCAGTGTGTTTTTTCCTCTTTTTTTTTCATTTTTTATTTTTGATGAATAATTTTAATTAACTTGTATTTTTATCTTGATAATATTATACTTTATATTAATGATATTGTAAATATATTGTTTGATCATTTTAAGTTTATTATTTGATCATTTTAAGTAATTTATTATTTGATAGTTAACGATTAATGGTTGAAAGTCTAATTGATATCAAAGTTTAATCAATAGTCAAAATAGCTTATTAATAATAAAAAAAAAATAATATAAAAGAAGAAAGAATTTTCTTTAAATGTATTAAGTTTTTTCCTAAACAAAAGCTTTTTGAAGAAATAAAAGAAAAAAAATTTATTAAATAATATCTAATAACATAAATCAATAGCCTTCTTAATATTGTTAACGTTAAAAATTTGCCTTAGCAAAATGATTTACAAAGTCATTGAATTTAATTTCATGTAAATCATATTAAGAAAGATCTTGATCAAATGTACTGCATTAGAAAATCAGGCTGATTTATTTAATTTGAAGGATTTACAAAATTCATCTGATTTATTTTGATTGGCTTATTTTATTAAATTTTTTACATATTTATTATTTTCATTATAATTATTATTTTTATTATTTCTTTTGTTTTTATTATTATTATATTTTATCTTCTATTTTATATCTTTATTTTATTATTTTTTATTATTATTTTATAAGTGAAATTTACTAAAATAGTTAGTCTATAGTATAGCAAATAATTAGCTGTAATAAATTTATTTTTGTATAAATAGAATAGCTTTTTATTTAAGTTATAAATTAACTTATTTATAAGTTTTATATGAGTTTTAAGTTATAAATAAAGGAATTAATTTAAATTCATACAAATTTACTTTTCTTTTAACATTATCCTTTATCTAGAATTTGTTGTGATACCTTATACTAACTTATTATTAAGTTTGTTATTACAAGTTCAACTAATATATCTTAAATTTTAAGACGTGATAAATTATCAAGTTGATTCAAGTTTAACGGATATCTGTAGGATTTAAAGAAAATCCTAAGATCAGAAATTCTAACATGTAGAATCAACTGCTATAGCCTTTCAACTTAAACATTAAGATAAATGAAAATAAATCTAGTAACAACATACACTAATATCATCAGTTCTCTCTCAATCTAATACACAAAGAAATGATTTTTAATCAATAGGTCATCAATCAAATATCGCTGTAACTCTATTAATACTTTCTCAATCTACTATATTACGAAACATTTAACTCAATATACAAACTATTATATCCTTTAAACTTGTAGTTCTAAAAGAAATAAATTAGCATTAACTTCTTCTAAACTCACTACTTCATGAATATAAACACCATCAACATCAACCTTTTTTAAACTAACCTTTTTACGAACATAAATATCACTAATATCAATATTTTTTAAACTTATTACTTTACAAACACTACTAATATTAACCTTCTCTAAACCCACTATATTAAAAATCACTTTAGATTTTGAATAAGAACAGTAAGATCAAGTCAAATTTATTGGTCATAATCATAATTATAGTAATTTACCATCAACTAATCATTCTACCTTACTGTCAATTAGTCAAACTTCCTTTCAAGCAATTCTCTCTCAAGAAACTACAACAGATATATCATCAGATATTATTAAACGATATCTTAATATCAACATACTAAGAAGTTTTAGTAGTGCTAATATTTCTTATCAATCTTCAACTCACAAACTTTAAGAAATAGTAACTGATAAATAAATTGAATTTGTTATAACTTTTATTATATTATTAAAGCATTCCTCAATATGTCTCTATATAATTATAACAGATAATTTTAGAACTTGAAAAATTAAAAAATGAAAAGAATCAGTTACAGGTTGAATTACATCAATAAAAACTTTAAGTAACTGATATGAAAAGAGATATTGAAAATTTAAAAGATTGATTTTGTCAAGTTGAAGAAGAGAATGAATTGCTTCATAATTTCAATGAAATTTTTAGCAAAGAATTGGATAAGTTGTACAAAGAAAATAAACTTTTAAGTGAAGAACTAGAAAGGGATTGTCAATTAATCATACTATGAAGTTTAATTAATCCTTTACAGTAAAATTTATCTGAATAATTCAACAAGAAAATCAAATCAACAACTCCAGAATCTTTTGACAAAAGTGATAGATTAGAAGCAAGAGTAAGAGTGAAAATTGTTTTAATAAGAAAATTTGAAGTAGAATTTTATATTACCATATATAACAATTTTTTATTATTTATTTTTTATTAATTAGATTGAGATGAAAAACTTATTAAAGAACAAATACTTGATAAATATTGACTGGATTATGATAAAATATTTAACAAACAGTTAAATACTATTAATAAAAAATTAATATCTGAATTTCAAAAAATGATGAGAGAACACTTCAACACTTCAGTTACTCAACTATTAGGTTGGCTATGTTTAATACATAAACATAAAAGAGATTGATTATGAAAATAAAATTTGGATCAATTAGAAAAAGACGATCAAAGAATGCATATGAATGCGTAGCTAAATAAAATAAGAGATATATTATCTAAATTCATATTTTAAGTTATTTAATAATTAATCTTTATGCATTTGACAGAAAAAAAATAGACAAATAAAGATTGCAATTAAACTGTTTGAAAAGAATAATAACAATCTTTGAGAATTCAATAAGAATGAAATCTTATCAATTCTAATTCAAAATGGATATTACTTCACTGAAAAATCAGATTCAGAAGACGAAACTAAAGAGAGATTGAATAATAAGCAATTTATCTATATTTACAATTACACATAATGCTTTAAAAAGGTAATAAAGCATAGATCATTAATTAATCTTTTTAAGTATTTATTTGATTTTCTTTTTACTTTTATTTAATAGCTAAAATAGTTATTGCAATACATTTTGGATTCTGCTGCTGAATAAATCCAATACGCAAGATAATAATGTGTCTGAATTTACAATGACAAATTTTATATTATGTTTAGTAAACTTTCTAAAAATGTATCAGCATTTACATATGATATAAAGAAGATTATAAATAATAAAACAGATATCACCAAAGATTATAAAGATTATAAAGGTTATAAAAGTTATAAAGGTAATAATAAAGTTAATAATGAAGGCAGCAAGGAAGAAAATAATAAAACTGATTTACCAGGATGTGATTTTATTCTAAACTCAGTGGAAATGAACCAAATTTAACTTGAAGATTTAAACGAATAAGAAGAATCTTGTTACTAATGCTGTACTAGTAAGTTAAGTTATTTTATTATATTCTATTGAAATTAATTTTATTTATATTATACTATATTAGCAAAAAAAGAATCAAAAAAGAGTCGAATTGGAAAAGAAAAGGAAGACCTTATAATGATATTCAATAAAAATAATGATATGTTTGAGGATTTATAGAACTTTTGTGTCTCTTCTAAAAAATCATACTATTATATCAAAACATTATATTTGTAATAATTTTATATTATTTTTATACTATTTTATAATAAACAATAATTTTATTATGTTAAACTTTATATTTTTTAAAGTCAAATAAAAAGTTAAATATTTGCTCATTTAAATCTAAATAATAGTTGAATATCTACCAGTTAAATGGTTGAATATTTGCTCATCTAAGATTAAATAATAGTTGAATATCTACTAGTTAAATGATCAAATATTAATCAAATTTTAGCTGAATTTTCTTTCTGTATAAAAGCTGAGTGACAGCCTAACTGTATTAAAAAAATAAACTTTTTTTAACCATAATTTGACCTATATTTGACCTAGTTAAATTTAAGCTGAATTGTCTTATTTTGACTAGTGATTGCTACTCATTCCATCAAAAAATACACATAAACTAGACTCCAGATTTTTCAAATATTATTTCACTATTCCTAATAACTTATATATCAATTTTAGTTAAATTTAAGAATTGCTACTGTAATATCTTATACACTGTTTTCTTATAGAAGCTTTGCATAAACTTGCTTTGATCAGTTTATTTTCAAATTTTAATTCTTCATTTTTAAATGTTCTAAAATCTTTCATTTTTTAGATATTTGCTAATATTATTGACAAATATATTTCTTTATTATATAATGTATAATTACTAAACTTAGCTAAGCTTTTTATTAATTCATTAATTTTAGAAGTTTATACAGATAAATCTCTTTAAAATTTAGGTTTCCTTTTATTAAAATAAACCTGATATGATTACAAATTCACTCAGATTTACCTTTGCATTCTTTTGTTACACCTTTTATCAGTGTTATTATGGGATATTAATAGAATATTGATAGAATATAAATGGGATAGATAGAATATTTTAGACATAATATAGGATAGGTTAGAACATATAGTTAGGACAACAAATCTCTGAAACATCAAAAATATATATCACTGCCTTTTATTACTGACTTTTTGTACCTGAATTCACAATAATCTTCATTATATTAATTACTGCCCCTTCTAAATGTAAAATGAATATTTTTACTAACTTAGTGGTTATCATATTTCAATTTTTCTATTTTAAAACTCTTTTTCTTCTATCTCCTATATTCTACCCATTTCTTAAAATTAACAATTATACAAATTAGTTTTGCCTATTTGACATTATTTTACAAAATTATCTTAATATTTCCTTAATTAAAGTTAAAGTTTATTTAAATAATATATATAACAACAAGATCAATACTCTTGCTAGAAATTGTATTTAGTTCTTTGTATTATAACTTAATATATCTAACTTTTGCAAAGACTTCATAGTTTACCAAATCATTTATTTTAATACTAATATGACAATTCATTAAAAATTTACATAGAGCATTATCAATCTCAATTCTCAACCAACTGGATATTCTAGCAAAGAACTCTTAAATTGTTCGTTCTCATTAGATAGCTACTTTTTTTCTTTTAAAGACAATATTGCTTCTATCTGTACTTTTTATATAGCTTCAGCTATTAAGAAAGCTAAGTATTAATAATTATTGAAAATGTATTCTACATTAAAAATTCTAAAAATAAGACATCTGAAGTTCTATTTGTCTTTTCTCCTGTGTTTTAGATGCAATGCAGCAGATAAAGTCTTTTATTATATTTGAATGTATCCAGTAATAAATTACGAAATAAAAATTATAATACTTCAAATAAAAGACCATTTGAAATTTCTCACTAATATGTCTGATATTAAAATTAAGCAATTGACCTATTAGCAACTTTGCATATACAACACTGTCTCTTTCTTTACTCTTATTAAAGAAAGTATTCCCCTTCAACTATATCAATTTATTCATAACAAACTCAATAATATTCTGATAATACATGCTGCTTGTTTTTCCCTTATGTATTTTATATTTAAACAAATCCAAAAAATTTGGACAGATTGATGTATCATACAGAAAACTTTAGAAAATTTTGCTGATATTACTCTAGAAAAAAAACAATTTTGTATTGTTCGATTATAAAATCTCTTCTTGTCTTTTTTCCAATACAATTAACAATACCATGGTGTGATTAGGATCTCACTGGTCAAATTTTTGGTGCAGTAGTGATCACATCCTCTCTTCTTTTGTTCATTTCTTTTCCTAGAAAATGATATATTTAGCTTAGATTAGGTTTAATTCAGAGGAAGTGTAAGGTCGATCTTCTTTTTAATTAATTCTTAAATGAAACTTTTGTTTTTTCTTATGATTTGTATTTTATTTTGTTTTTAGTTTATCTATAAATGTATAAATATTTTACTTTTATCATAATAAGATTAAGCGAAACTACTGCACTTTATAAAAAAAAAAAAAATTGATTATTAAATATAAATTCTATAAAAAGGTGTTGTTTTTAATGTAAAATCCTATATAAAAAGATTATAAAAAGATGGTAATATTAATAATAGTTTATTAAATGATGAAATATTAGATAATGAAAATAAAGAAGCAGCAGTTGAATAAATATTGGTAGACTTTAAATATATTTTAAACTTGGTAAATTATATTGTAATATAACCTTAAAATTTCGGCTCTCATCTAACTTTCTTAAGAGCAGAGATCTCCGGATCTTTTTTTACCGAAATGTAAAGAAAGGAATGAACGATATATCGATGCAAAAAAAACTGCGCATTGATATATTAGTTTTTGAAATATCGATCTTTTTTTATTACTTTAAATCAATTGAAATCGAACGTTACATGATATAAAAAGATCGACATTTGATTTTATCACCACGTGATAAAACGAATGTGACACATAACAGATCATGAGTGGTGACGTAACTGATTGAATAAAATACGCGACTTTCATCCTCAAGAAAAATTTTCTCAGTCGCAATTCTATTTTTTTAGAAAGTAAAATGTTAAAACATCCTTGTCCGCAACAGGATCTTCACCACGCAAGTAGGCTTTTGTTCAAACTTTTTATGATCACTAGAAACAACTTCAATACCTTCGTTCTCTTTCTAGCGTACTGGAGTCGTGTCCCAGATTCTTGGGGAGTTTGAGCGACTGGGACTTTTATTATATCGACAAATTTCCTGGATGTAATAAAAATGAGGCACATCATGCCCTGAGTTTTGAACTTAGTATCCTTCTTAAGAAACTACCAAGCGGAGGCTGCTGTTATTCCAGGGCAAACGCCTTGAAAAAGGCTTTGGAGGTTAGTGCCTTTCACATTATGTTTTATCATATAAGCATATTACCATGCCCTGCAGTCGTGTTCTGAGCGATTTGTCGCACAAGGCAACTTGCGTTGTTGCCTGAAGTGGGAAGTATACTATAGTCTGGGTCTTTTAGGCCGATTGTAATATGCGTTGGTAGCTCCATTAATATTATCTGCTTATGACCCTGCAGTCGTGTTCTGAGCGATTCGTCGCACAAGGCAACTCGTGTTGTTGCCCGAAGTGGGAAGCATGTTATAGTCTGGGCCTTTTGGGCCGATTATAGCATGTGTGGCTAACAGGCAATTAATTTAGCAATCTATGATGAAATACTTTGGTTTAACTTTTCTTTCATATTTTCGTCAAGAACTCTGATAACGATTCCGCAAATATTTGTTATGGAAAGAGCATCTCACAAACTTAGAATCACTGGCTATTTCAGATCGAGTACATAAAGTATATATTGTCTTTGACTCTAATAATATACTTAGCATTATATTGTGTTTACAATTTTCTCTTAATTATTTATTGTTAGCGCAAAATCAAAAGCATTACCATACAAGAAGAAATTGGACGAGCCGAAGAGCAGATATCAGAAAAATCAAAAAACATAAAGCAAGCTCGAAAGAAAGTGAGATACCATTGACTTCTTTCAGTAACAATAACAAAGAGGATTACAACAAGCAAGAGAATGATGTTATAGCTAGTGGTACGTTGCAAATAAATGGTTTTCTACAGGTTGCTACATGACTGACATATCGCTTGAATTAACTCAGATTTGGATGATAAAATGACCGAATCAATGGTTGGAAAAGTGGAGAGAACGGCACTGATTGTGGAGAATGTCGATTTGGTAGAAACTTTCGAATACTACTGTAATGAATGCGAAAAAAATATTTTTGAGTGAGTAGAGTTTTGCGGTTTATATGAACTTAAAGTAGGTAGACTTATTCATATTTTATCACCTTTTTATTAGCTTATGTAATAGCGATATAATGGACCTTAGACCTACCTCCCGATTTACAGAAAAAATCCCTGAAGAAATATGGGAGAAATTCGTGTCAAATACGTATCCTGAATACGAAATATCTAATACATGGGAAGATTTAATACGAGATATCTTTGAGGTATGTTGCAAAATCTAGACAGGTGAATTGCTTTTGATTTAGCTAATTTTATTATTCATTGATTGCCAAGTAGCCAAAAGAGACATTAGCAGAATGGTTGGAAGCCTGGCGTGGACTTCATGTAACTTCTGATAAAAAAAAAAGTAATGAAGACCTGGTGATCAAAGATGCGATATATAATATTCTCGCCCCATAGTATGTTTAAGCTTTTATGATTCTTTTTATACTTTCGATCTATTTGTGTTAATCTTTGATTTTATTTTATTTCAAGTATCGAAGCTTTCCAAGCGCCATACAATATACTAAAATCAGGCGATCTCGGAGAAAATCAATATAACGCACACTTTGTAAGTCCGGTACTGAGTAATACGCTCAAGGTTGTCCTTAATATCGAATGGAGAATGTAGGTGAATTAAATTATGCATCCTGAGAACATTCATTGGTAATGTTTAATTAAAATTAATGACATTACACTGTTAAAGTCTTGAAGTCCCGGTTGAAAGTAGTAAGCAACGACGTAATGCCAATATCAACCCAATTATTGACAAAGTATTGGAAGCAAAACGTGCGGATGGTCTCGCCCGCCACTGGCAAAGCCATGAAGAAGTGTTCATATATGAACAGACGGGTCCTCCAAATTTCGACGACGTTACTCAACTTTTCATCCATAATTACAAGTTAGTTCGGACCATGAGGGATGTATTAAATCAGAGAATAATACTTCGCCTTAGAGACGGGATATCTGATCACAAAGACCTAGCAAGCTTTGGTGCATTTGGTCATCGCAGTGAGATATCTTTATTTTGGTGTATGATGCACCAAAAATCATATTGTTTTCAGGAATACGGAAGTTTCAACATTCCTGCAATTTGGCAGGATCTTCCCGTACTAGCTGAAGCAATTATAACCTGCCTGAAATTTTTTGTGAGTGTAATAAAGTTTACGTTTCCTTTCTACGAAATTCACTATTTTTTTGCTAACAATTGTTTCATTTAGTCTTTTATGAAAAAAAATATTGAAAAGGGCAAGTCATATGGTGACCAAAAAATTAAGTTATTTGCCAAACGGAAAGTTCATACAGTAAAGCAGAATCCACCATCGCCAAATCGACCTAAGAAGCATAAGCAAATATATTAAGCCATTAAGAGCAAATATTTTCTTAAAATTGTGCAATGATTTACTGCTACCCTAATATGTTACAATTTCTAAATAAATTATAATTATGTTTGCCTGATGTGGGTTTAAGATTTTTTACTATATTTATTCCTGTATGCAGTGTGGTCGACGTTACAAATTGTAAAAAAGCACGTGATTATTTGGGCAAATATATCTCATAATAATATAGCGATAGTAAAAAAATTTACTGCGCCAAAATCATTCGAGCAAAAGTGAGATCACCTGTTTAGACATCATTTCACAATAACCCTAGTTATGAAGTCATTCATCACGTGATTTTAGGCTAAGATAAAACTTCCTAAGATTCTTCTAGAAACTACTTGAAATTTTTCCTCAGAAATCATGTATTATTTTTTAAAGATTTCAATTATTCAACATACCAGAACATGCGAGAATTCTTTCAAATGTCCACTTTTTGAGAATGTATAAATAGGCCTTGAATCCTATCCACCTTTTTCATCAATAAACGAAAAAAACCAAAACGAAAAACCAAAACGGATCACAAAAATTTTCATTTGTACTTTAATTTATAATTTACAATGACGACAATCACCAACTACGGCTGGGATACTCCTTTTACTACTTCCATCTTCGATGATTTCATTAAAGAATGGCCCAGACGGGTTAATAGTCGTGTGAATACTTGGGCTCCTCCATTGGACGTTCACGAAAATGATAAAGAATTCACAGTTAAAACCGAATTACCGGTATTTTATTTATCTTATTTTAATTTAATTTTATCATATCTTTCTCCGTTTTATTAATTTCAAATATTAATTTTTTGTAGGGAATGAAAAAGGAAGAAATAAACGTTGATGTTCGTGACAACGCACTTGTAATTTCTGGTGAAATTAAACAAGATCAGAAGTTTAAAGAAGGAAATACTCACGTTCAAGAACGTCGTTATGGTTCTTTTTCACGTTCAATCGCGCTTCCATCGAATGTTAAACCCGAAGATATTTCAGCCAAGTTTGAAAACGGTCTTCTTGAATTGGTCCTTCCAAAGACAGCTCCTACTGGCAAGAAAATTACCATCTCTTAAAAAAAGCTTATATGAATTAGTTAAAATGTATATTTTATTAGTGAAATATTTTTTGTAGAATTTTATTTATTATTTCAATTTGTATAAGAAAACATTATTACATGTTATACTTTTTCCTTTAATTAATAAAGAATTTATAAACTAAGATGGTGCGTTCCTATTGACAAAGCTTATTTTTGTCGTCTGAATAGTTTTTTACGTAAGTTATAATTTCCCGTGCTTTTTAAACGTGTTATTTCAGTTAATTGGAAATAAAGAAATTCAGAATTAGATAAAACTCGAAAGTTACAGGGGGGGCAAAAAGTAAGGAAATGTTCAAAAATTATTTTATTGCATTGTGCGTTAATTTATATGTTTAAACGCAAGTAGTTGTAACGTGAGTGTAGGAATAACTTACGGTAATACAGTCCTCTATAGCGAATTTTTTTTAGCAACTTATTAAAGAACTCTTTAAATATTGAAACAAGCATTATAAAATGACCCTTAATATAGCGAAGACTTTATGTAGAGATCAAATAAGTGTCGTTATTATATTACTTGTAATTAACGAAATTTTTTGTCAAGTTGCTATAAATCAGTTTTTCATATGATTTGATTTTAAGGTTTCACATCATTAAGGTATCTTTATAAATATATTGTGTACCTATTTGGACTTGATCCTGGGACCTATTTGGATCTGATCTTGGGACTTATTATATAAAAACTTAATCGGACCTGGTTTGTAAGTCCATTTAATAGAATTACAAGTCTTAGAATCAGGATTAACTTAGGATCAACTTAACCAACCCTACTGACGTATCAGGAGTAGTCATTGAATAGTGTGAAAATAAAGGTGAAAAGATATTTTCTAACAACATTTTTGATAAGAAATTATTTGAGAAAAATATTATTGAATGTAAGATGAGCAATTAGTGAAAAAAGAGAATGGTAATATATTCTTAATTGCTTTAAGATTATAATTAAGCTTTGTAAATCTGGTCTAGGTAATATTAAAAAAATTTTTGATATATTTCAAGATAAGTTGTTTACCAATGAGATTACAGATATATTCATATTCAATGTGTTAGAAATTATTCTTCAGAAAATAATTCACACTTCAGTCAAAAAAGAATCTATCTCCTAGTAATAAGAAAGTAGATAAATAGGATGAATCAACTTAAACTCTTTTTGATTATATAATAATAAAAGTTGTACTTTCAGTTACTTCATCATCTAAGATAGCTAAAATATTTAAGATGATCAATCTCAAACTTGAACTCATAGTTGCAGAATCTGAATCTGATTCTTTTTCTGATTCATCTTTAATCAATAAGCCAATTAAATTTAAAAGTAACAATCTTTGAGATATGTGATCAAAAAAATATTAGATGATATTAAGAAGAACATTAAAAATTACTTGTCTAAACTCATTTTAGATTTAGCAAAATGTTTAAATTATAGTTTTGCTAAATTTTTATTAAGATTTTGATATAGTTTTGCATTTTATAAGCTTTGATATAATTTTATCTTATTCAGAATTTCACAGATTTTTTAATAAGATTTTAATATAATTTTGTTAAATTTTATTTTTTTTCATTTAGACGACTTGCAAAACCTCTAAGTTTTGTCTAGCAACTTTATATCTTTATAATTATTATTAAAAAAGACTGACTCAATTTTATTGCATTTTAAGATAAAATAAAAATTAATATTCAGATATGTAGTTATACAAAAGAGATAGAAAAAAATCTTAATAAATATATAGACATGATGGTATAAGAAAGATTAATAGGAGAAAAAATAATCTGTCATGATTTTGAGAAATTACTAGAGTTTTGAAAATGACTCGCATAAACTTGCATATTTGACTCGCATGATTATGTATAATTGTAAATTTTAATTACACATAATAAATAAGTATTTTAAATTAAAGATATGTAGAATAATTTTAACTTAAAATTCGACTTGATTCAACTTATTAAGAATATTAAGAATTACATTTTTATGGCTTAATATTAATGAGAAATAGCAAAAAAATATAAGCATACTTTAAAAGAATGGAATGCTTTAATAAAGAACAAATAAAAAACTAGTTTATAAGTAAGATGTTTGGGTAAGAGTGTCTTTATTATTTTACAATTACTATAAGTAATAAATAATTTTAAATTATTATTATTTTTCACATATCTAATATAAGTCAAATTATAAGGTTATGGTTATATTTTTTTTTTCTTTTACTCCTCTAATAACTTTTACTAATCATTAATAATAAATTATTAGAATAATTATTTTTAAATTAAACTTTTTCTTATGTAATATAATCTGAATTTCACAGATTAATCTAATTACCACTATATAATCTACATATGGGGTCTTTGCAATAGAAAGGAAGGAAACTCTAAAAAAATTAAAATTTTAGTTTATAAGCCAAAAATGTTCTAAATACTATAATTTGTTCAGATTTATTATTAACTCATTTTTTATTTTTTTTTGAGTTTTCTCCCTTTCTATTGCAAAGGCCTCATATTACTTTATGTTTGCTATTACTACTAAGTTTATTACAGATCACAAATTTACTAATGAGATGAGTCTCAAAGAGCTTAGTAAATATGTATTAGTAATACTTAAACTTTTAACAACTGTATATTAAAGGTAAATAAAGAGAAAAGATATCAGGCTTATGATCATCTTCAAAAAAGATATAAATATAGTAAAAAACAGACATTTACATTAATTCTTCACAAGAAAGTTAGACAAAGTAAAAGTTAAGTAATCCTTAAAGAAGAAAATTCAAAAGTCAAAAAATTGAATATATGTTAAATATCTGACAGTACTTATTTCAAGAAGACTATTAAAGAAATAGTTTGGTATATTATGCAAGATAATCTTATTGAAAGAGATGTAAAAGTAATATCTAAAACCTTAATAGTCTCTAATTCATTTATTACCTTATCCTGTCTCTCTAAACTTTAAAAAAAATTGTGAACTCTCAATGCTTTAGAAAAAATAATTTCTTTTACAAAGAAATTCAGAAATAACTAAAAAATCTAATAAAATTCAAAAGAAATATAGTGAGCAATGCAAAAATAAGAAGATTGAATTTTTGAATCATTTTTTATTAGAATCAGTTAAAAAAGATTAGATATCTAATATATCTGACAAATAGACCCTAGTTGATGTAATAATCATACTCTATATCTATTTTGCTAAAATTAAAAACTTGCGTATATTTAATAGAGGTATAATTAGTTACGTAAAAATAAAAAGATACAAGATATTCCTTGAGTATTTAGATCACTAAAAAAGAATAAGAAATAAATAAGACAATTACTTAGATAGATTCAGAAAACAATTTTTTTTAAACAATTAAGAAAATCTAAAAAGCTTGAATCTATATACTTAAGTATATTTCTGAAAAAGATGAATTTATCTCTGAGAGTGATAAATCACTACTTCTTAGTTATTTGCACAAATTAAGATTAATATTTGCTTTTGTAATATATAGACCTAAGAATTAATCAAAGACTAACACTTATAGAGTTCTGAATGAGTTGAGTTGAGTTGAGTTTAAAGATCAACTCTATTTAACTCGTTTTTTTCAAGTTGAGTCAAGTCAAATTTATTTTATAAAATCTTTTAACTTGACTTAATTTGAGTTATATAAATTTTAAACTCAACTCAATTTGACTTAACTTAAGTTTAACTTGACTCAATTTTGATTTGAATTTATTTGAGTTGAGACAAATTTAAATCAAATTTCAAGTCAAATTTAAATTAACTTATAAATATTTAAATATGAAAAAATTTATTTTAAATTATATGATA